>JARFNR010375407.1:0-10323 GCA_030323935.1 Semibalanus cariosus
CCACGCGCAGTGGTAGTCACCCACATGAGTCGGCACTGGTCTCAAACAGGGTAGGTTGGATGGAGCTACTCAGCAAAGAAGTCCGCTTGTCAATCGGACGTGCGGTTGCAGAGCTTCTCAAAAGCGTCGCCACGGGCCGGGTTGGGCCGGGCCGGGTTGGGCCGCTCATACTTGTATTTTTCCCATATACCACGGAAGGACGAGCGAGCGCTTCGCGCTCGCTCGTAATCAAGTTATGTGTGGGCGCCCGCTGATTGAGTTGGATGGAAGCCGGTGCATGCCGCCATGCGGGGGCGTCGCCACCAAATTTTGAGTGGGGCAGCCAGGTGTTTTGGGAGCAACCAGGTGAGCCACCCCCCACTCCCATAGGACTAATGTTAAAATCCTGACAATCTGGTAGGGGGGGGGGGGGAGAGCGAGCCTGGGCGGCCCCCAGGCCCCCCCGGCGGCGACGCCCCTGCTGTCATGCATTGCAACACCCAAAGCACTGAGCACAAAAACAAGACTTCTGAGATTATCTGCTTACCTGCTTAACCCACTCTTTGTGGAGAGGTCGGTAGCTTTTCGCCTCCACGGATGCCAGTTTTTTCTTGAAAATATCATCAATAGTAATTTTCATCACCATGCCATCTTTACTGGATGGGATGCCAAAGAGACCTACCGCTCCCGGAATATTCGTAAAACACAGCGCAATTACCCCTCCCCCGGCGTCACCAAGTATCAAGTAAGCTTTATCTGAGTTGATTGCATCGCACCAGTAGTCCATGCACAGTAGAGGCTGCGGAAGTCCCACCAACATGAACACTTTGTCAAACTTCCCGGCGCCGATATCCACGAAGTAAAGGTCGCTCTCTGTTGTACTGAGGGCTAGCATATTATGATTGTGTATGCACACCATATCAGTGATCCATAAACTTTGAGAACGCTCCTTGTCGAAGGGTTCTAAGCGACTGGTTCCCCGATGAGCAAGTTCCAGAGTCCAGAAATTTACTGTGCCATCTTTGCTCATGGTTGCATATCGGCCGGCGGCGAGATCAATGGATGTTCGTGACGACGGGAGAAAGCAGAGTTTTTGTAAAAGGTCTCGGTGTCGAGTTTCGATCTTACGTACGTTTGATGGCAGTGGTCGTTCCTTAAGTAACTGTGCCATCATTTCTCGCTCCTGATATTCCAGCAGCATATAGGTCAGATACTCATCCCAGTCAACTCCGCCGTCGCAGTTTGTGTCTACTTTCATGAAAAGCATGTCCAACTCATGATCAGGAACTCCAGCACCCATGGTACGCCTCATAGCATTTCGGAACTCGTCCATGTCCAAGCCACCCCCAGAATCCTCATCTGCCTCCTCGAATATATTTTGCAGCAGTTTCAGATGTTCATTATTCATTTGGTCCTCTAGGCGATTGTCGGTGGGAGCATCATCGCCGCCATCGTCTGCATCTTCGTTGTCCATGGTAGGGCGTTTCTGTCCCTCATCGTCTTTGTCTTCGTCAACAGGCACGATTGAGCCATGCGCTGTCGTAGTCAGTGCGACGGCTCCGCGCCGTGCCACGGTACTTTCTGAAATTGTTTCACCGATGAAAAACATTCTGTCTATATTGATTATTAACAGGAATATCAGAGGTGAATGAATCCGAGAAAATTGGAAACGTGCCAATGGAAGTGAACACGACGCTCTATCGTTACTACATCGTCACATGCCAGATAGAGTCTGTGGAATCTAAACTTCCACATGTTCTTTGATTTTTATCCTCGGACCACGTGAGCGAAGTAATGTAAATATTTACACTTTAATGATTTTAAAGGGAAATAAGGACCTTTTGATTTTGTTAACAATTTCTTAGACTACCATTATGCTATAAAAATGATGCGATCTAAATTTAAGAATGGAAAACAAAATATTCCCTTATTCAAAGTTCGAAGTTGGGAAAAATTAAGAAGCAAGTACATATACATATACTTCTTTGGAAGCTCCTGATCGGTGTTTTCCCACCACGCATTATTGAGGGCGCGATGTATCTGGCGCTTTTCTATCAATCTGTTCAACGTTGAATACTTCTCGTTGAATCACCTCTCAACAAATTGCAGACACAAAATCTGGGACCAAGTTAATCCACAGAATGCATCACAGAATGCATACCTGTTTGTTGAAAATTCATGGGGAAAAAAATTATAAAACAAAGTCGAGAACAATAAATAAGTCGCCATCCGGGGCCAAGCTAAACTGACGATTTCAACGCACTTTTCAAATACTTGTTGATTATTCATAGAAGTTTGGTACATATTCTCAAAAGATAGGGTGCATGAAACATATTGCATGCCTTCATGATAAATAACAATGCGTAGGCAGGCAAATTTTAGGTCAGACAGTGAATTCGTTACCAAGTTGGTATTTGTGAGTTCCGACCGTTATAAGCGTGGAACGCTTATCAACTTTAACTTGATATATCTTTTAGTAGGAATGTTTATATGCAAAATATGATCAACTTACAAAATATTTTGGTCTCATACAGACTGGTTATTGATTCGACTATGATTTAATTGATTGGAATCGTTCAATCAACATCCCTTGAATACAAAAATAATTGATTCACAATAGAATCTCTTGATTCATGAATCGTGATTGAATCAAAACCTGCATAGAAACATGGGCTGATTAAATCAAAAGATTGTTTAATGTTGTTTCAATGTTGAATCAAAATTTCTTTTGATTCTTTGAATCGGAATGAATCATTTCTCAAAATTGTTATCCATGAATCAAACGGCGATTTAATCATTTATGTTCCGAAATAAATCGTGATTGAATCGTTCCAAAAAAGTTGAATCAATAACCAGTCTGGTCTCATCTGTCGATTTCAAGTACTAACTCCATTTTTGTGTGGACTAAGTTCATTATTTCCCTTTAATCAGACTTGAAACTGACTCAACTTACTCCCGTCATGCGTGTCCACCCGCGTCCGGTTCATTCGATCCATTTAAAGGGAAACAATGACTAGTCCCATACAAATGGAGTTGTCACTTGAAATTGGGACATATCAAATTGTAGTAAATCTATTCACATTAAGCAGTTAAATGCATCTATCCGATGATTTATATCAATCGATGACGTGACCTCTCCATTTTAAGTCATATGCAGATGCTTGCTATTCAGAGAATTCGTATTAGATAAGACCAATGCTAATAGGATGCATGCTAATATAAGTAATTTTTGCCGACCCTGGTACAATTTTTGCTTGCTTTCCCCTACAAGGTTATCTGAGGTCCAGAGGCCGAACCTTTTTTTGTTGGGGTTGTAATTGAGTCGGCGATGGGGGGTGGGGGTGGGGGTAATAAATGAGACCTTGAAAAAACCCGAAAAATATGACAAATTGAAAATGGTTAAGCACCTTTCAATTAACAAAGGGTTTACTGGTGCTAACCCGTCCGCTCCGCTGTACGATCTATGCATAAAGACTACATTTTTTACATTCCCCATTAAAGGACTCTAGCACCACATATCATAGGTGCTGGCTGCACCACCTCATATTCGCTTGATGCGCCACCCGGCGTTTTCGACGTACTTGTAGTTAAAGTTGTGCTAACAGATGGCGTATCATACGCAAAAAATAAAATCGTGATCTTTTTATAAACACAGACATCATCTTAACGTGTAGGAAGACAGTTTGATGCTGGGAAATAAGGGGGCACATTAATACACAATTACACACGTAGATGTTGTCATGCAATCTGCAAAATTAATTTATTAGATCATATTCTATGCTAATGTGTCAAACATACATAACATTTCGAATCAAGCAAAATCTATAAGAAAAAATTTCGGTGCGCTCGGGCACATACAGACAGACAGACAGACAGACAGACAGACAGACTTTAAATAGTAAGTTAGATTAGCTGTTTGATAGTCACAAACAGTTTACAGATGACTGAGTGAAACGCAAGCCATACAGGTACTATCCCAGATATAAAACATCCAATTATCAATCAGGTGCTGATCGGGCACGGAAAGATCGCTGTACATTCTGCACGTAGGTCAATACATACCATACAATAACTGGATGTCCGGATCAACAGCAACGACATGAGAGAAAGAATCGCGCGCAAGACAATCTGCAGCTCACTTAGTATCAATGCATCAGCGCTAGCTTTATATGGAAAGTACATCAATAATCAGCACAAGTCTCAGATCACTGCCCGATGTCCCAGCTTACATTTTCACTATCGCCCTCGTGGCGCCGAAACACCACCTATGTCCATCAGCCACGAGCCATCAGCCACTAGCCAGAGCCGCGCGGACCGGCTTATAGCCTGCGGGTGTGGCCACCCCTGCAACGTGCTGGCAGGGAGACCAGACATCAGCGGAGATGCAGGCAGCAGATGCTACCCTAGAGGTTGACACCGTTGCTGGCCTTGACCTCAGCTGGCTGCTGTTAAAGCAGGGCTTCTCCTGACGGGAACCACATATTGGATGCACAGAGGAAGACGTCGTGGAAGCTAAGCAACAGCGAGATATTAAAAAGTAATTGAAAGATTGCTAAAATACGCCAGCTGTATTACATTTTTTAATCGTTCAGAAGCTCAAAAATTATATATACCCTACACTTTTTATTTTGTTCTTGATCACGGGTGATCAAAACTCGATCGAAATAGTTTGGCTATTTTTGTGACATTTTTCATTTTTTTGAAACCACTGGTGACTGGTGTTATAAAATTGTAATAGTTTTTCACTGCACTAAACTTGATTACATAAGTCCATAAGCAAACCTGACGATGAATAAATTTAAATAAATCTAAGAACCTAGAATATAAAGCATCCGGTCAGCCTGGCCTGCTCTTCACGGACTGCTGTATGAGGTGCGCCGTTGGCTTTGCCGACTCGTCTACGGGCTTCTTCCGGTCGGGAAACTCAACGGTGCGCCTCATACAGAAGTCCGTAAAGAAAAGGCTAGGCGGAGCTGATCTTGTATAGTCTAGGTTTGAATATTTATTCATTTGTATATTTGCAAGAGGACTTCTGAACTTACCGAATCAACTGAGCGCAGTGAAAGCGATGGTATTTTTAGAACATAAATAGCTTTGAAAAAAAAAAATAGGACACAAACAGCTCAACATATAACTATCATGGAATCAGCACATCAATGAGTCTAACCTCATCTCAGTGCTTATACTTGGCTACATACAGGTAGTCTTTTGCAGTAATTGTGGAATAATATGTTGTATTGTTGGATTTTAAATTATATTTTATGGCAAACTTTATTCAGATTTTGAAGTATTTCCTTTGCTGTGCTAATACCTATCTATTAATTGTTTTGCTATCATTGTTATTGAAAAATCCAATTTGGTGGTTTTGCGTTCCGTTCGCAGTATTTATATACGTATGCATTTACTGGCAATATTGGAGTTGTAATATTCATAATTTGGGTTATAGGTTTTGAGGATGCAGTTGTAGCTTCAACCCCGAAAGTATATAAAGTTCCACCTGTGCTGAGGTCACCACATTTTTTAATCAAAACCTTTGATTGAATAATGATAGGGAAGTGAAACCGATACCACTGTATTTATCTCGTCGATACGCTTCCTGGGTTCGATCGATGTGCATAATAACCCACCTGGGTCACCTAAAACCTTATATGACATTGACCTGAGATCAAATGTGGAATTTTACCTGAACCATTCGCAAGGAATATGGTTCGAAATGCACTGACGAGACGAACACAATGACGTTAAAATAATAGTTTCATATTGTATAGATAAAGAAGTACTCAACGAAACATCTTCTTCAACAAAGCAGTCTTTTGACCTTTGGTGACCTCTGGAGCCAAGCATATTTAACTGAGCTAAAATTTCACGATACCTATTCCAATTGCGTTGTGTTTGCTCTCCAAAAGTTTGCAATTGCTTGCCCCGTTCGTTCCTAGCATTTATAGCTAATCTTAGATATTTTGGGGTTTCTGGGTCAAACTCTTTGAATCGTAAAACTGCTTCGATGACCTCTGGTGACCTCAATATTGAACTGCGCCAAAAATGGACGAAATAGTTTCGAAGTGATGACTAGCAAGTAGCAATCATTCGGTATTTTGGGATTCTGCCAAATCACTATAACAGCCGAAATTGAAGGGGTGGGGTTCAGACATCCCTCCCAGCAGGGCGAAGGTGGTACCGAGCACCGGCACGGCGCAGGTTAATGCATAAGCATTGTGCTTGAATACATGCACAGTGCATACAATATGCTCTGGTGTTCTAACTTCGACATCTACGCCACGTATTTCGTTACGTTATTGATGGGAATGAGTAGACACCTAGCGACACCTATTTCATCAAGGCCTGTGGCTTGGGCTGACACTCAGCGCCACCTGTTTCGGCCATCTAGAATAGACACCCAGAGCTACTGACTTCCGTCAGGATCAGTATGCGAACGGACAGGAAGGAAAACGCTCAACTTTAGTACACTGCTCGCCGAACTTTGTTTTTGTGATCGAATTATGACAAGGATTGCTTATGTGAATTAATTGTCTCGTTTTATCCATTTTTGTACTAGTGGTGGGCATCGTTACTAAAAATGTAGTTTCGTTACTAGTTACTCCGTTACTCATAAATGTAGTTCTGTTACTTGTTATTCCGTTACTTTGCCACAAATTTAGCGGAAGTTACTTTAGTCCGTTACTCCGCTACTTTAGTTTAACCCTTGCCAGTGCAGGGGGTTAATGCCACCACACTCCCACGGTTTTCCGGGAATAACTAACGTGTTTATCAAACGATAGCGATGAAACGTTCAGTATCCTGCTTTATAACAATTTGACACTTACTCTAAACAATTTAAAACCTTTACTGCAAATGACCCGTGACATATGACCTGTTTCTCAAGGTCATGTCAGACGCAACTGGCGTCCCGTAGTATCGATGCTTGTAACTTGTGCACTTTCCGGGTGTTTGTTGTTCAGGAACATCTGAACACTGCAAACAGGTGTTAACAGGTGACATTTATGGCTTCCACTGAGATCATGACCTCCGATGACCTGGTCACCTGATATGACTTTTTTGGCCTCGGACAGTTACTAGAGCATTTTGTGACGCTGATTTCAAATTTGGCATCCATTTTACATAATAATGTGTTACACTGGGGTCATGTTCTGACACAGGTCAACCGAGGTCACTGACCTCAGATGACCTAAGATGAGATATGTTCGGTAAGAGATCAGTTTTTATATGCTACTTCTATTTTCCCCACTAGTGGTGCCCGTCCTTTTCATGCACCGACCCATTATCTCAACACAAAATTAACATGCGCACGGTCAGGGGGTTGATTTCCGCCTCCCTCCGTTTTTTCATGAATAGCGGGAAAATGGCGACGTGCAGCGACGCCAAATTTTGCACAGCTGTTTTGGTATTAATTGCCCACATAGCCTTAATTTTCTTACCTCGGGTCATCTCAGGTCAGGTCACCAGACCACGTCACGTGACCCCACCTCCGAAACGTTGCGGTCATAACACAGCCACAGTTTTCAGTCGATCGGCTTCAAACTTTCATAGGGCCATAGGTACTTGCAGTTCGTAAATATCAGGTTTGTTATATCGACGACCTAAGGTCGAGTCAATTTCGTGACCTCCCCATTATAAGCCAATGGGCAACTATTCAAATGCTTCCTATTCCATGGATACGTATGATAGCAGCCAAATTCCTTCTGGATCATTTTATCATAAGCCATTCATGATGACCCAGGTGACATGTTTGTTCAGTGACCCCTACAGGATCAGCTGAGGTCATCCGAGGTCACCAACACTTTGTTGTCATTAACTCTCGACAGAATGAAGATAGAGAAGTGAAACCGGTACTAATGTCTTTGTCTCATCGAGACACGTCTTCAAATATGCAACATGACCTACTTGTGTCACCTGTTGACCTTGACCTCAGATCAAATTTATATGTTGACCTAACCTGATCAACATTAACATTATTCGAAGCACCTGAAGAGAAAAACATGATAGCGTCAAAATTATTGCCCTATCTTGATTAGGTAAAAAGTTATTGGCGAAAAACAACTTTGCCAGAAATAGCCTTTCGATCTTTGATGACCTCTGGAGCCTAAAGTATTGACCTGCTATAGAATTTGAGTACACCTTAGCGATTTCATTTTCAAAGAGCTTTCCATTGTTTGTTTTCTGTTTGTTCCTACCTTTCATAATTATTGATGTATATGGGGGTTTCTGGAGCGAAGTCCTAAAACTGGAAAAATCTGACCTTTGTTGACCTCTGGTAACCTCAATATTTACCTGACGTAAAAAAGACCGATATACTATCGATAGAGCTTGTCTCCAGCTGTCTAACGCCGTTTTCTGCTTGTCGCTACGTTGCGTGTTTTTTTTAGATCTTAGGGGGGCTGAAATCAACTGTTCGTGGTTGGCGCAGACCCCGGCCGTGCGCGTTTAACCCTATTAGTGGCAGGGAGTTATGGAGTAACGGACTTGATTATAAAGTAACGTAAGGTACTTGGTTCGTTACTTGTTTTGAAAAGTAACGAGAGCGTTACTCCGCTACTGAAAAAGTAGTTTCGTTAGTAACGGAGTAGCGGAGTAACGGAAATTGCCCACCACTGATTTTTTACCAGTAAAAAGTTGTAATGGGCTAAAAACTTTTGCATAGGCACGAGGTCCCAGTGGTATAAAATAGTGGTCCGCACGTGCGCAAGTGCATAGTGACTTGAGTTCCGCTCTGTGCAAAGTTAGCAACAGCCCTTCCTTAGGATCAGCGGTGTCGGTTTTTCAAAACAATTGGGGGGGGGGGGCGAACAGGGACGGATCCAAGGGCCGATATGGACGGCATGGCCTCACCAAAACGACTGAAATCGGTAAAAATATAGCATTTTCTTATTGTAAGATAAAATTCAAGGAATAGACACAAAGAAGTTTGCTTTCAACCAGTTCTTGATGCAAAAATAAACAGTCACATGAGTTTTGGCCTCGTGTCGGACGGCGCCACAAGCCAAAGTTTTTAGCCGAGACTCCGACCGACTAATAACTCTCAGAATGACCCAGAGCCCTCTGAAATTGGCACAGGCCCTCTCAGGCCTCACAATGGCCATCTTGGGGGCATTCCCAGGTTTTAATATTTAATCCTAGGGCATTCTCAGCCTAGGGAATTCTCAGGCCTGACAAAGGCCCCATGGACGTAGGAACGTTTTGAAAAGTGGCGGGCCAGCTGCAGTCGCGGATCTATATTTTTCGTGTTTCGGGGGGGAGGGGGAGGCAAATCGTCAGCGCGAAGCGTCGTTGAGCGAGTGGGGGTGGCATTGGGTCGTCAGCATGACAAAGTCATTGACCGGGGGGGAGGTAAATGACTTCCCGGAACAAAAATCACAACCTCCCAGAATGGTTTGAGGGGTGGCAAAACATACGTTTGCCTACCGATTTTTTGTTTGGGGAGGCAATTGTTTGATTTACCCCAACGTGGATCCACCACTGGCCAGCTGTAAAATTATTTCCACTTAAGAAATGGTGAAAAGTTATTTTTGGTGACTTCACACTTAATCTTTGGCTAAGTGGCTGACGGGTATCCAAAATAGGTCATAGCAATTTAGGGTTGTTAATTCAGTGTTTCTGACACCGCTCCGCTGGGGTCTTCAGCCGAACACATTGGGGGGGGGGAGGTTCGATTTTGCCCCCGCGTTATCTTCCGAGCTAATAATCACAGCGAGATGCGCAAGGTGGCAATTGAAATTTCGCAATAACACGCATCTAAAACATACCCGAAATTGTCAAATTATTGATACGTTGAGAGCCATAAGGGAATGAAACATGACCATATTGCTTTGGAATTGGCTTGGGTGCTTTCTACGCTTGGTTCTCAAATATGTAATCCGTTATTATTATACTTTTGGAAATTTTGATTTTGTTGAACTTCCCCAATTGGTTTATATTATTTTGGGATCAATAACTCAAAAGTGCAATAAATATGATAAACACATTTTAAAGATAATGTCATTTTCTTTCTTTTGATGCTCTTTATTTGCAATTTGCTTCAAAACTCGACTTTAAATAATTTTCAAATATGTATCGTTTTTTCACCCAAAACGGCGTGACATGACATCACACTAAAACGTCAATATCTCCCAAAGTACTTGACCAGCTTCATGGAACTTTTAAAGGGATTATACGGGTTTCCTTCCTGAAAGGAAATGCATTCTTTTGCAGTTGTATGAGCTTTAAACACGTTTAAGACATATAACAGGGACCTTAATGCTCATTTACTCCATTATTTCAGCAATTATCAGCGTTAAAACTTGGGCGTTTTTCGAGACTTGTATCAGATAACGAGTACTTGATCGGCAT
>JARFNR010375629.1:0-10315 GCA_030323935.1 Semibalanus cariosus
TTCAAATGCTTCATATTCCGAGGATATGCATGATATCAGTCCAATTCCTTCTGGATCATGTTATCATGGAATATTCTTGATGATCCAGGTGAAAGTTGTGTTCAGTGACCCCTACAGCGTCAGTTGAGGTCATTCGAGGTCACCAACACATTTTTGTCAATAACTTTCGACAGAATGAAGCTAGAGAAGTGAAACCAGCCCAAATGTGTTAGTCTCGTCGAGACACGTCTCCCAATATGCAGCATGACCTACTTCGGTAACCACTTGACCTTGACCTGAGGTTAAATTTCTCATTGACTGGTCAACATGAATATAGTTCGAAGCGCCTTGACGTGACAAACATGATGGCGTCAAACGTATTGCTTTATCCTTATTAGGTAAAAAGTTATTTGCAAAAAAGTTTTGCCAAAAATAGCCTCTTACACCTTTGATGACCTCTG
Organism: Semibalanus cariosus; assembly: GCA_030323935.1. Taxonomy (NCBI): domain Eukaryota; kingdom Metazoa; phylum Arthropoda; class Thecostraca; order Balanomorpha; family Balanidae; genus Semibalanus; species Semibalanus cariosus. The sequence continues at coordinate 441 of JARFNR010375629.1, forward strand.
GAGCCTAAACTATTGACCTGAGCTCAAATTTGAGGACACGTTGCCGATTGCATATTTTAAGAGCTTTATATTTTTTCCCGTTTGTTCCTAGCTATCATAGTTCCCGAGGTATTTGGGGGTTTCTGGAGCAAAGTCCTAAATCTGGAAAATCTGACCTTTGATGACCTGTGGACCTCAATATTGACCTGACCTAAAAAAGACCGTTCACTTTCGATAGAGCTTGTCTTGAGATATATATCGCCGTTTTACGCTTGTCGCTACGTTGCGTGGTTTTCGAAATCTTAGGGGGTTGGGGCGAAATCCGCCCCCCACCATCCAGGGCGTGTAATTATCAGAGGCCCTCCAGGGCGCGTGTTAGGGTTGATTGAAGTTGTACAGAATATCACATAGTTGAAAATAACTCACCTCTGCCAAGTGAGTTGAATAGAAGTGGTGCTATTGGTTGCTAACAATTATTTCAGAATGTTGACATTATAAAGCGGCATTATAAAGCTCATGCGCCTATTTGTTTGATTCACTCCCATTTTTTTTCTCGAATTTGTAATACAGCTCTTTGTGTCCGTGCTGGCGAGAGTTCGTTTATTGACTTGCAATATTATACATAAAAAGCAGGTATAAATATCTTGCAAACACTTCAGAAGAATGTAAAAGCAGATTGGCAAATATATATAATACCTGATTAATGACAGACCACAACAGTTCTATTCAGATAAAGGATAATTTCCCTGGAGAAAGCAGCCTCTGCAGAAAAGTTCAAAGGTAGGCACAATATCACACTAATTCAACTGGACTCGTGATTTTCAGCATGTTTAGGCAATTTATACAAACGCAGTAGAGGAACATCGCAGGCCTTGCAAAGTGCAGCTCAAAGGCTTCCTTCAGAACCTATCAAGAACTGAGGAGCAACTGAGCTTCTCTATTCAACTTGGAGTGAAAATGTTCGCACATTCAGACTGGCAGAGGGTCTGCAATCGGGATTCACTTTGAAATGGGAACTCTTCTCAAGGCGCTTTCGAAAATATGTGCAAAGGAACACTCGGCAAGGAGAAAAAGAACTGGTTTCTTTTAGACCTAAAGCTCAATTTCGGCAACCAACATACATATTGATACGTTGCCAAAGAAGCAAAGCTTAACACGCACACTGCCGGGGGTTCGCGCCAACCACGAACTACCGGGGGTTGATTTCCCCCCCCCCCCTTAGATCTCGGTAACCACGCAACGTAGCGACAAGCGAAAACGGCTTTAGTTAGCTAGAGACAAGCTCAATCGAAAGTATGTCGGTATTTTTTTAGGTCAGGTCAATATTGAGGACTTCAGAGCAGACTGGTTATTGGTTCGACTCTGATTGAATCGATTGGAATCGTTCAATCAAAATCGGTCTGAAATGGTCATAAAGAGAACCCTCAGTGTATTTGAGAGGACCATCGCTTGACCTGAAAGTGGATTTACTTAGTCTGAGAGGGCATTTTCATGCCTGGTAGGCAGACTTGTGCTTGATTCCGTTTCAGCGGAATCGATTCCGATTCCATGCAAGGCCAGATGAGTCTGATTCCGATCCCGATTCAAATATATATTTTACTGGGGGAATCGGTTCCGAATCCGATTCCAGGGCTCCTAAAAAGTTTGATTCCAAATCCGATTCCATTGATTCCAATTTGATTCCAATAATATTATGGAATGTATGGTACAATAAGCATAGCATTGCAATAAGCCAAGAGCGTTGTATGTCTCCGCCTAAATAAGTATAATTATTACTAAGCATGTTTATTGACTGACATTAGGTACAAAATCATCGTGTGTCTTTGCTTCGGTTATGCATGCTCACATAAACAAATTTCCTTCGGGAAAGCTTAAGTTCATGGTCAGAGTTATTTTTACGAAGATGATACGGAATCACTTGAAATCGACATTGATTCCCATTCCGATTCCATCCTTTTCTAAAATTGATTGATTCCACCTGATTCCGATTCCACCCAGATGTCAATGGAATCTAATCCGATTCCAATCCCAGCAGAAACGGAAACGATTCCGGAATCGGATTAGATTCCACTGGAATCAAGTACAAGTTTGCTGGTAGGGTCATTATTTATCAGGCCTAAAATGGCCTAAGTCTGATCCGAGGAGGCACTTGCTAGGCTTAGCAGAGCACTCGGTCGTCCTGCAAGAGTCCTCAGTCGGCGAAATCTAATGAACTTAAAAATAGGGCCTATTATTCATGGGGGCCCGTGAACCAGGGGGCCAGTACCCGGGGCTTTGACCCCCGAAGTGGAATCCTGGGTGCACCACTGATTACGAGCGAGCGCGAAGCGCGAGCGAGTCCTCATTGAATATGGGATTTTTCTCACATGTAAGCAGTCGTCTAGACCCGGCCCGGCCCGACCGTAACGCTTTTCGTCCCGACCGTAACGCTTTTCAGAAGCTTATATCTTTGGAATCCCACATCCGATTGACAAACGGTCTTCGCCATCTGATAGCCCCATTCAATCCATTATGTTATTAATTTGAGTTTTGTCTCCAAGGGGTGCAAACTACACCAGTAGGGGGTAAAACTAACAAATCGGCCGCCCAGCACAGTCCCGGCAGCCCGGCCGAGTGCCGGCCAGCAGCGTAGTTCCCTCACGCGCCGCTTTGTTTTGCTAGCGTCGTCGCCAAACAGAAGCTGACCATAACATGATCCCCTCACCCAATCAGCGGTCATAATACGCGCAGTTCTGGTGGGGTGCGCAGACAGACGGTGCGGGCTCGCTCGTCCTTCGCCGATTAAGGCGTCTTACTGGTTTGTATTGTTGCTGCCTATGTTTTGTTTTTGTCCCAATTACAAGTTACGGGCGTAATGAATGGATATACTTCTTTACGTCTAACTACAACATCAATTGCATATATTTGTTCCAGCTTTCCGATCAGGCAAATAATGTAAAGGAGGCATCGCTCTCGAACCAGGACGTGTGGTGGCGGTCTAGAGTCGCAACCTCCGGCCGAGATTTGTTATTCTCTGGTAACCACGGCAGCCGAGCTTATGTTGCCATGGTAACGTGATAAACATCTGTTCACGGGTGCGCTTTACTGCGGAATATGTGCGTCAGAGCCGACCAGAGCGTGTCCATTAATGTACCAGAAGCCGACAGATGTTTTCACCTGGCTAGCTTTCCATTGGCGGCTGCCAGGTCGGCTGGGGCTTTCAGGTGCGGCTGGTAAGAAATCTGCCGATGCAGCTTTCAGATACGGCTGACAAGGAATTTGTAGATGAGAACATCAATCATATTCAGTAAGATAACTAGGAAACGAGGCCAGCGGAAAAGTATTATATAATTGTGGACGCACACAAACGATATGGTAGGGTGGAAATGTCACACTGTTTCTTTTTGGTAAAAGTGTACGTTGAGGCGTATCATAAGCATACACATTTGTATCACAAACATAGAAGTATCACAACCAGTCCATTCTTTAAACATACCTTAAGCTGCGAAATACGAGTATAGCTGTCGACCCACGTTATGCGGATTTTTCATGATTGTAGTTGTTGCTACCGTAACGTATTAAACTAACAAGAGCATAACGCTTTTAATGTATATATAAATATTGTATGGTATTAACTCATAAACTATTCACAAATCAATGCGAGTGTGTCAGAGAATCGCTGCCCGAGAGTCGGGAGGATGAAAGGGTTTCTGAAATACTTCTCATCATCTTGATAGTCAGCCTATCCGCTTTCACTTCTTCAATGGCAAAATTTCACTTTTTTCTATTTCACTTCTTCATTCAATGGAAACGATACAAGAATATCATGGTAGGATCATCTTAGCCTTACCTTCAATTCAAAATTCCGATCCACCCCATGAATGGCTTTGTTAACACGCGCACACACGCGTATGCCACTAACGCGCACTGGAGGGGGCACTGCTGTGCCACCTGAGATCTCCGAAAGTATGAGAGCTAGAACGATCAAACTCACAGGGTAGGTAGGTGCTATGATGATTTACATTTGCTGAAATTTAGGTCATCTTAGGTCAATATATTCAAGGTCAAACGAGGCCACGAAGGTCAAATCTGGCCAAATGTCACCATTTTGGGAATTTGACCTCAGTGACGTCACAGGTCACTAGGCAGGGTGTCCAAAGTTGTGTTCGGGTATGAACATTGACATTGACTACCAAATGTCGTTCGAATCATCCCGATCCGACTGTTGGTTCCGAAGATATCACTTCGCCGACCCCGATTCTGGCCGCCATCTTGAACCTCAAATCCATATAACTCAAAAATGTACCGATCTATTTTCATTTTTTTGGCGGCAAACGATCCGCTATTGTGTTGCCTTAAATGTTGCACAAAAGCCACCGCCCTGCTTCGCCTCATGCTTTAGCTATTCACGAAAGACAAGCGGGTGGGGGGGCACACAAGTGCCCCCCTCCCCCTCCAGTGCGCGTGTTACCCAACGCCTAGCGCATACTGTACCGCAACGTAAGAATCTTCCCGAACCAGCCTATAGATGGCTCTGCCTACATGGCGCGTGATGCATACTGTACTGCGATGCTTACATGTTCCTGAACTAGCCCATAGATGGCTCTGCTTACGTAGTGCCTGATGCATACTATCCCGCAATACTTACATGTTCCCAAACTAGCCCATAGATGGCTCTGCTTACGTAGCGCCTGATGCATACTGTACCGCAATGCTTACATGTTCCCGAATTAGCACATAGATGGCTCTGCCTACATGGCGCCTGATGCATACTGTACCGCAATGCTTACATGTTCCCGAACTAGCACATAGACACGGAGAAGGGATATACAGGTGCCACTCGGACGCTTTTGGCGACAGCATGGCTTCTATAGAAGCCAGAAAGGAAATGACGCGGCGATAAGCTGGATGCTAGATGCTATTTGACCAGCTAGAGGCTATTTGGAATAGCACATATAGATATTTAATTCAACAGAAAGTGAGCAGACATCACATTTTAACGTATGCATGGCTCTCATAGGGTCCCGGGCTGGAGCGGGCGGCCAAGAGGCTTTTTCTTTCTGAAAGAAATCGGCCAGGCGAATATGGCAGCACTGCGTTGTCGCCGACAGCAAAGGGAAACCCGGAGAGTGGCCACTCCCGTATATCCCTTCTCCGTGACATATATGGCTCTAGCTACATGGCGCCTGATGCATACTGTACCGCAATGCTTACATGTTCCCGGAAAATCTGGGGCATTCAACGAGAAATCGACTAAAGGGTAACACCCTCAATCCTCATGTCACCGATTCTGACACAAATTCGTAATACGGTAATCTGGGGAGCTGAAGCGAGCTGTGAAGGTTATACGGCGATACAAGCAGTGGTTAAGGAAATATTGCATCAGACATTTTTGCAAGGTAACAGTGCAGGTCAATCTTTGTCCGCCCGTATCGCCAGGAATTTATGACGCAGTATAAACTTGTCATATATCGTTGGAATAGAAATGAGCTGCTCTACATGATGGTGTTGTAATATTTTCGACTTTTCAAAACTTTCGAAATGTTGTCATATTGTAAAAGTTTCAAACGATTTTGGGGAGCCCCAGTACATCGGAATTTTAACTTTTGACCATTGAAATTTAGTGAGTGATCAATTATCTTGCAAATGAAGAAATACAATTGATGTGGTTCTATCTATAAATGCGTGAAACTTTATCCTTTTATGCGCTATTTGTTATGAAAAATAAATTATTCACAAATAACTTTTGAATGAATCAAGCTGGAGAGGTACAGTAAACGCAACCTTGCTGTTCTCGTCAAGAAAAGTTGAATAACATGCAATATGACCTATTGCTAACATTTCTCAGCCTTGACCTGAGGCCCATGTAAACGTCAATTTTGAACAGCCCATATCACCGGGAATATATGACTAAATATCGATTTGTTATATACTTTTAGCATGGTAATGAGATACCCTACAATGTAATAGTTATTTTTTAATTTGGCAAAAATTCAAAATTTTGACATTTTTTACATTTTGAAACTTCTTTTGTAACCCCTAGAACATCGAAATGTTAATTTTTTGACATCAGCAATATTATGAATTATCAATTATTTTATAAATAAAAACTATAACTTATGTTTTCTGCCTATACAAAGGTCTAATTAAATGATATTAACTTATCAATTTTCATTAAAAATACACCATATTAAAACGCTAAAAATTTGCCTGATTTATAGACAGGACCATAACTACAGATTCATCATGATGTCCGTTCTGGGATACCTTCACTTGGAATAGCAAGTCACGTTTTACCTATTCATCACGTCCGTGATACCTGCAACCTGCTGTCAGAAGATATGTTAAAACATGCTTTACGCATGTGATGTCTGCGATAACTCATATTGAATAGATCCGTAAAAGGCTAAAAGATTTGTCGTCTCTAAAGCAACCGTTCATGGGCCTCATTGAATTGAAAGAAAACCATAAATGCACATACAATGTCAACAGGACAGTGGTTTTCTATTTATCCCGTTGGCTTCATATTCATTCTTTACCTGCTTACGAGCAACGATGTTTCTTGAGCAATTTTTATCTGAGTTGATGTTCAATATCTCTATTGAAAGACATATTTCCCAGGTGATATAACAAAATGGCGTCATGCAATGCATTCATCGAAGTTCATGTCATAGATAGCGTGATTGGACGGTTGCATGCAGTGTGCAAAGACACCTTACCAACCAATGACTCTGTATATGCAGACGCCAGTGTTCTCTGTGGCGACGAATACTCACCTGGAAGAAGGAAGAAAAACATGATAATTAATACCACAAAGTTTCATGAAAGCCACACAGAATACGATAAATTACGAAAACGGAAATGTGTTTGAGAATACATATTCAACTATAATACGTCTGCGTATGAATAGTTAATAAAAGCCCGTCATTCTCTTGACTGGATAACGTCGCCTGACGACCGGGACGTAACTGAAGTGGAACACCGGTAAGGGCACTGACAGCGCTGCCAAACTGTCGGAAAATATGTGGTAAGTTGCGCCAGGTGTTCACCTAAATAGTGCTGCGGTATCTTCAACGAGCCATTTCAGCAACGACCAGGCCGTTCATCGCCAAGTTTCCGCCGCCAGACCGGAATATACGACACGATTTATTAGGCGGGAATCGAGTTAGTAAGCCAATATGGTCACGAGTTTCCTTGTCTCTTGCACACTGACTATTATGCAACCTCATTACAAGATCAGCAGTCTTGCGATAATTTTTGCCGAAAAGCGACGTTGAGGCGCAATAACGTTTTTACTCGAAGTCGGTGTAACTGAAATCATGAGAATCCGTGTGACTCAAAAAAGATAATTGAGAAGGATGGTATATAAAAACATGCCTAAAAATATAGCCTAGGAACTGTAACAAGCTGGCAAAAACCTGATGAAAATAATGACTTCACTTCCTGTACTGGAACGAAGTACGACCACAACTCAAGCATCAAGCTCACTTTCTCATCAATCACAGACAATGTTATTTTTGAAAGAAAATTGGATCCAGTTTATAGGCGAAATTAGTGGGGGACTTGTAAACTAAGGTTCTAGGTTGCTAGTTTGTTTAGTCTTCTGAAGCCTCCCATGCAAGTGCTGCGTTTCCCTACTGATGGCAGACTTTCCCCCGGATGTTCTGTGCCTTTCACAGAAAAGATATCAACTTTTTCTTCAGCCATCTTACATCAACTATTCAACGTAATATTTAATGCTTAATCCGCAAGTTAAACTATTTGAAGTGATATCGAAGACTATATCGAACTATACTGCCAACAATACAGGTCAATCAGAGAATGTCAATTCAGCCATATATACCTTCACCATTCTGTAATGTTATCCGGAATACTCTTGTCTGTGTATCAAATATGCAGTGCTGAAGCAGCTGCAGGAGCGATACGGAGCGTATTTCAGAACTCTCAGTGAAGCAGCTGCAGGAGCGATACGGAGCGTATTTCAGAACTCTCAGTCTCGCTGTGATGCACTGCCAAAAGTTTTAATGCAAAACAAACACAGCCCACTTTTGCGAGAGCAAAAGTTTTAAGCCTGCCAGGTGCAAAGAAAACATATCACAAAATGTGATTAAAGCGTTCACAGACTCTATTTCGGGGCAAAAAACAACTGACAATGAACAGAAAAACGCCAGGGAACTTATAAATGTTTACAAGTTTGGATGACTGCATTTGTTGATCAACACTGGTTTTCAGTTAAGGTAAAAACATTACAAAAACGAATAAGCCAGAGGCAAATACTGACCATTGATTTCCAGGTTAAAACTATTTCGTGCATCTATTTGGCTCTTGATAAAAAAGACGTAAAGCAACACGACATGAAATATAACTGAATGTTTGGTGTACATTATCGTGTCACCGTCAGAACTTTTACATTTTGATTGAACTTCCCAGTGGGTTGTTGAGCCCGTTGGTGAAAATTTTGAATACGGAAATGAATAAATATATGTATACTCATTTGTAAGTCAATAATTGTAAGATCGCTGATAGCACTATCAATTTTCTACAAATACCTCGAAGACTAATGCGTAGATTAGGCAAATGAACGCGCGTTCTTTGTACTTATTAAATTCTACGAAAAGTCGTACTTTCGTGCAGGCAAGCTACTTTGTGGGTAGAGGTAGACACAGTTTTGGAACATCATACGCAATTGTTTAAGCAAATCCATTTCAGAAGTAAGAGGACTCACGAGCCGAAATCCATTGCCAAAACACGCAAATAAATCCGAGAGACCGACTGATCATTCTGTTGGGAGTACACAATAACTGAAACGCAAACAAAAATAGTGTCTTAGGTGTGATAGGTGTTCAAACCAAAGGGTTCACTAGATCCCAATTAAGCAGTAGAATGTATAATGATGATGTGATCTGGAAACACAAGGGAGAGCTCACCACCAATGCTTTGTTCACGGAGGTTGACTAACACTTGATAAAAATGGCAAGTGCATTGAGCACCTCTGATGTTCTTGCTGTATGATTGGTAATGCTGTTAACGGCAGATTGCTAATAGATTGAAGGGCTTTATTCTAGCTGCGAGAGTACGATGGCTGATAAGTTTGGCTTGCTGAACAATCAGGTGTATATCAGACAAACTGCAAATGAAACACAGAAGATTCAACAGAGAGGATATATGGGCAGCCCATGTTGCATTACTTGACTTGAGCAGTCCAAAAATATACATTAAAAAACACATACGCACTAAAGGTGCAGAAAATCCTAAATCTTTGGTCACAGCCTAGTCACGGCCACGAAATGAGCTGGCAAGTCACAGTTTTAGTCAAGGCGCTGCAATGATAACCCTATGGCGTTGGCCTGGCCAGTCACAGCTTCAGTCACGGCCGTGACCAGTTCTGGTCCCAGCGCTGGGACGCAGGGACCAGAATTCTGCAACTCTAATACGCACGCACACATGAGCGCAGGTGCACAAGCCAAGCACACACGTTCTCGTCTCAACAAAAGAGCACTTTACAGGGCTCAACCACTCAAGTTGCATTGTTTCAACCGGGCTTTAAGCGATGTTCTACAATCTACATGCAAAAGTTGCCCCAGGGCGCCTTATGCAAATGCTTGCTTTTATGCTACTGAAAGCCTTTAATTTACCATTTCCCTTCATCTAGGAGCTGAAAAATGATAGAAATTGCCGCACAAAAGAAGCTCTCAGATTGTTGGCACGGTACATACAGCACGGGTAATCAGCTTGATGGAAAAGTAAAGAAGGTGGAATATGAAGTTGTAAGAGAGCGCAAGAGGAGAGCGAGAGCGAGAGCGAGAGCGAGAGAGCGAGAGAGCGAGAGAGCGAGAGAGCGAGAGACAGAGACAGAGACAGAGACAGAGACAGAGACAGAGACAGAGACAGAGACAGAGACAGAGACAGAGACAGAG
>JARFNR010376074.1:0-10293 GCA_030323935.1 Semibalanus cariosus
ATGACGCCGCCGCGACCGCCAATGGGCGTGGCGACCGTGTGGGCACGCCCGCTCGTCTCGCGGCGGCGTGCCCGCCGACCGCCGGCGCCTGCGGCATCGCCCGAGGCGGTTTTCGCCCGCGGCAGCGCGGCAGTGCTGCGGCCGCCCGCCGCCGTCGGCTAGTGCAGAGCCGGAGTTGTTCGACTGTGGACGTCGCCACGCGTGGGCGGACATCGGTCTCAGGTGCGAGAAGCGACGGACGTGCCACGCGACGTGCTCGGGACGTGCTCGGGACGTGCTCGGGACGTGCTGAGGACGTGCTAGGGACGTGCAGGGACGTAGCGCGATTGTGGTGGCAGCTGAGGTGGCGAGGTAGAGCCGAACGCAGGGTGGCGAGGTTTAACTCGGATTATCCACAAGAAGTGAGTACCGACTTTGTTCGACTCGGTGGTGGAACACTTCGTTGATGTTTACCCACTTCCTGGTTCAATTACGATACATACAGATGCTCTCTAAGTAGTGTAAACGCTTCCTATCGTTTTAAATGAACTAAACAAATGCTATAAATTCTGAAGCATATGATTAGATACACAAAGCCGCAGAAATCAAAGTAAAATATACATAAATAAGTAAAATATGTCGGGCTCATTTCAACAACACTCATACACTTACTTTTCCAAGCAGCGAACTTTTAATGTATCTAAGAGTCAGATGAAGATCTCACAGAGAGACTTTGGCCATGTGTTACTACCAACACCATGATGTTAAGAAGGATAAAGCACCATGCTTTGCGCACTAGGTACTGTTATCTAAAGGATGAGACGGAATGATGTTGTATTAATCCTATCGTAAATTTAGATGATAGCCCTTATTTTTCGATTGGAAATATAACCACTCAACACCTGCACAAGTATAGTGACATCACTGCAATACGGGAATACAATAAGGGATGCGACAATCAACATAAACCCTCGACACCTTTCTTCCATATGGCTTATGCGAACGTAGGTCTGCACGCATCAAATGAGTTGTATCATTTTACGACCTGCAAGTGCCACACCCGTATGGATACACTGGGAAGATTCTGTTCATAGAACCAGAGTGCACTGTCAATGTGTTTTCCTTAGAAATATAGTAGGTATCTGAGAATAAATGAAATAATATCTCCGGCCCAGTGACCTTATGTGTAGACATGTGCATCTGTTTTTCTTGCGACGCAAGAACTAGTCTCGCCATATATGAGCACCCCACATGACATGCTTGCATACGTTGGGAATAACATTGTTCCTTCTATGGTATGCATTCCAATTATTCTTTTCCTGGAAATTGCTCTACATTTCTCAGTGCCGATGAATGAGTGGCTCTAACGGCACTAAATAATATATGTACCTTATTCTGGTTAAATCACTGAACTGTTTTAAAAGCCTGACATACTAACTTTTTTTCTTCTATTTTTAAGGATTATGAATATGGATGATAGGTTGCTTCTTGGCGACATTTCATGATGTCAAGACATAAAAACAAACAGTCCGCAAAAATGGTCCCTTTAAACACCAGTCGCATTACGACACTAGGTACTAAGAACCCCTGCCATAAGCCCCCATGCAGATTAGGCTTTACATTGCGACACCTAACCTTCTGCTTATCACTTGGTGTGCCAAGCCACCCCTTAACCTACCTCCACCCCTCAAACCCCTCAAGTCCTTAAAGTGAAACCAACTACCGCCTCCACCCAAACAAGTCCTGAAACTAGCCACTAGATCCACCTCTAACAATGCCTCAAACCACCGTCTGCGCCCAAGCAAGACGTCAACCCTGAACCCAGGCACCTGCCCTAGAACATCGACCCTTGACCATTGTGGGCATGCTCTGATAACGCTCCAATTCAAACCTGCCCGTGTTCCAGTGTATCGCTCCCGGAACAGTTTGGTTTTACGACGCTTGTCCACCAACCAGAGGCGCTTTGTCATATAATGCGCATTACTGACTCTCGATAAATGCAGACAACTGTCATACCGACATTTTACGAGCGCGGCCAACTCTGCTCTGGACAGGATCGATTCAGGAGGATTCATGGTTTGTGGGTGAGTCGTTTGACTGATGTGTTCACAATGGTGTGGATATCAGGATCTGGTGTTCCGAATTCGTGTCCGGCGCATTTGTAACCAAGGCGGAACTCTGCCACGTGGCTGCGAACTTCCAGGAATTCGAAGAATGATGGCGTGTGCCTCTGCGCCGCTGTCTGTAACGCTGTAGTTTAAAAGGATAAACGTCGAAACATTTATCAACAATGAAAGGCACTCGTGCCAATGCCACGACTTCGGCTGCATCCTTAAGCACTCTGTCGCGCATTTGCATATACAGTCTGAAATGTCTTAATCATATACACTATCCGGCCGTGGCGGCCCGCATCAGCTCACCACAGCACATGAGATGGTGAATATTCGCAGAGCTGGTGTTGGGTCCCGGACGTGTGCCATTTCGCAGTCTGCATCTCTCACTCAACGCCCCGCACCTGGCCGCCGCTATCGCCGCCGCTGCGCCGCAACAGGTCACTTACAACCAACAGCGGCCAAATACAGCGGCGGCCGCCGTGTCTGCCCGGGCAGGGGCCAGGAGTGGCCACGCGGCCGCAGTGTCCTAGCTTGAGGTCAGGAGTGGCTGTTCGGTCGGCGCGGGGCCGCTCGAGGCTGCGCGGGGTGGCGAGGGTTGGGGGTTGGGTTAGAGGTTGGTGTTGAGGGCTTTGACCCCGGTTTGCTGGCCCGTTGCCTGCCCCCTCCCACTCCGGGTGGTAGCAGTGAGGGGTAGGAATGTGTGCCGGCTGGTGCTGCTGCAGCAGGGGCAGGGGGAGGGGAGACTTGGTGGAGCAGTCAGGGTCGACACCAAGGTCATGACACTGAATGGTGAGCTTGTGCTGCATAATGGGCGACGAAATAGGACGGGAGGCCTTTTAGGGAATCGCTACCTGCATTAACTCGGTTTGTGTTGTGAAGTTTGTCCATATGCTTAAGCAGCAACTATTCATATTCTGAAGAAACATGTCAGTGGCTTTGGTATGCAATATGTTTGTTTGTTGTTGAGCTATTTTATTGTTGACGATTTTCAGTTCCCAGAGAGCTAGGATGTTGGTTGCGGAATTCACATTTTATGTCGGTTACTCCCTAATTTCAGTTTCCAAGTCCTATCCACAATACAGTAATGTTCATGGTACGCAGCAAACCATTTGAGTGTGGTTTGGTGTCGATGGTAATCGATGCCGGACACCCGGTCCCAAGCGACACATACTGCGATTCTGCGCCTTTTGCGTCTTCCATTTCACCAATCAGCCGTATTGTGCCGCGTTTTGTCGTGTGGGAAGGAACACATCGCCAATTGAAACCGTCCGAAGAATCGATGCGGAATTCTGGCAGCCCAAATTAGGTCGCCAGGACTTCCATCAGAGACACGACACCTATGATGGATTGCTTCATACCTCCGGCCGAGCACGTAAACAGAGCTGTTTAGGTGAGCGGATTTGGGAACTCTCCGGCAGGCTTTCTCACACATACCAGTGATCACCGTTATATTTGCCTCTAGCAAGGATGTTCGGACCAATTAGAAGTGGGGAATATGTTACGGTTTAGTCGAGGTTTGTCTAGTTCAGATTGAAGTGGAAATCACCGGGACAGCGGCTACGCCCTATGTATAGACACGCTCTGATTATAGAGGCACAGGCTCGTGGCTTGAGTTGACGAGATTGTTTCGCTTGCGCCACAGCACCGCCCTCGAAACTAGCAAAAGTCCACCATGATTCACTGGGAAAGTGTCTTGCTCGTGCGCGAAAATCGTAGCGTAAGGATAATTAATGTTTGTACCGGGCCGCGCGACAATGGCCAACTCATGCGCTCGTGTCATTGTTGGAGGCAGTGGCCGCACGGCCCGATTCATATCTGCCCTGTGCTCTACCGAGAAAGGCGCCGGTCCGGCTGTGCCCACCAAAGACCCATTTCTCTTGGCCAGGTATGATTTAAGATCGATTAGTTGCAATAGCTGTCCCCACTGGCGAGCTCCCACAGTTGAAGCGCAATAATTCTCAGAACCTGTCCCACTTACTCATGCACCATTAGCCTCATTGGTATCTCCGGTGACAGAGGCGCCTTGGCAAACAACGCACGTACATCTCAATCTCTGGAGTCTTCCGTTCAGGAGCTACCGGGAACGGAATTTCACCTGTATCCACCCATGCAAATACGTGTGCATTGCTGACTTCTTAACACGTAAAGCTGGCCTTGCGAATCGAGCCGAATCGTGCTCGCGAGGCGGCAGTGCTGGGTCTGGGTCAGCCCGCCAAGGTTGCGCCCTCCGCCCAATTCCACCTGGGGCGGTGACGTAGCCTCACAGTAAGGAACGCTGGCGGAGGCAGCCATGCGCGACGAGCATTGCTCCGCGCGCTGACCCCTCTCCGACGGCGGCAGCGGCGGCGGCGGCATAGACCCGTATGCAGATGCCAGCCACCCCGCCGCCACCGCCACCGCCGCCGCCACCGCCACCGCCACCGCCGACACCACCGCTGCTGCCGCTACCAATGAAGTATGCTATGTGTGTCCACGGACTCTGCGGCCGGACCTCTAGTTTGCTGACATGTCAGCGTTCTGTTTGAGGTGCCATATAGTCTGTTTGAGTCAACACGCCGTCATAGAGGAGGTTTTGTGTCGAGATTAAGGGTAATTTGCCGAGAGGTGGTGTCGTGTATCACGATGAGCTGAGGAGGCTTCTTGAGAAGCCTGGGAACGATCGTTCTGACGGTCCGACGGGTCATAGTCACCCCTTCTCATAACCTCGTTAAGCATGACACCGTGTGATGACGTGGACAAAACGGTGACACCCTTTTTAGACTTGCTTTGTCACAATGGGTAATGCCGCTGCAATAACTTAATTTCCCCTCTTGTGTGCAACATATTTGTCAATTGACGCAACCCTCCAATTAACTGTAAATAGGAGTGCATTAAACCCACCAGGCTTTCTAACCCATGAAGTATTATCCCGACGCCAGCGACTGACTTAGCACCATTCTGCCTGCCGTTGCCCAGTGCACGTGCCGACTATCTCCGCAGCAGTCTACAGTGACACGGCGGGATCTCGCTCCGCGAGCTCGACTCGGCTCCGCTGGAAGCCTCGTCCCCGCCGATAGAACCTTGTTCGATCGTAGGCGGTCGGATGGAGAGAGAGAGATGTGATTGATACATCGGTCAGGAGCAGCCGCGGGTCGCCAGTCACACTGTCGGCGCCACGGGGAGCGTCGTACGCGAGCGTGATATCGAGGAGATAGGATCGGGCTGGCGTCCGGGGTGCGGCGCGTGGACGATGAAGAGACGGGAGATGGGAGATAGGAGACCAGAGACAAGAGATGTGAGACGGGAGACGGGATGCCTTGTTATCATACTCAAAAAGTGCAACTGCATTTTTACAAACTGTGATACTCTCGTCTGTTTGCTTGCAATTTGTCCAAGAATGGAAAACAAATCCGTAACATTTTCGTTCAAATTGATCTATTCAAACGTTCATGCACTACATCGGCCTTCTCCGCATCAATTGCAAGACTACCATTAATTCTCCAGAGGAAACCGAATCAGAACATAGGAAAAGCGATCAAACGGAGCACCTTATACCTTGTGCACCCTTCTATACACCTTCTGATATATCCTGTCCATTGGCACATCCTGTCCATTGGTACATCCTGTCCATTGGTACATCCTGTCCATTGGTACATCCTGCCCGTTGGTACGTCCTGTCCATTGGTACATCCTCTCCATTGGTACATTCTGTCCATTAGTACATCCTGTCTATTGGTTCATCCTGTCTATTGGTACCTCCTGCCCATCGGTACATCCTGTACTATTGGTACATCCTGTACTATTGGTACATCCTGTCCTTTGGTACATCCTCTCCATTGGTACATCCTGTCCCATGGTACGAGCCTGGCGACAGCCCGGTCCCCAGATGTGACAGTGGTGGTGGCGGAGGCCGCTGATAAACCCGGCCTCGCCGTATCTCTGGCACAGACATGCAGGCTACACGGCCAACACAGGGCCGCTGAAGGAACGGGGCACGAGCGCCCGCCTGCGACTCACATCTCCATAGATCACCCGACTGTGCCGCCCAGCCGAGCAAAGCAGCGGCAAAACGACGTAAGCGTTGATGGTGGGAAGGGTGACGATAGCACGCACAGAGGGCGTGATGAGACCGTTCGTGCCGGAGGTGGTTAGGAGGGTTTCGTAGAGGCGGTGTATTTGGTATTTGACAGGGCAGATTGGACAGGGTACCAATGGACAGGGTAGATTGTTCGGTTGCGCGAGGGTCTGCGCAGTGGAATTCCTGGTACTTGGCGCGCTGCCAAGTCGTAGGTTGATCGCGGGGATCTGTTGGTGCTATGTGACGAAACATTTGTCGGGTTCCTCGACAAATTATTCTACGTCCGGCTGGACCGCACAGTTCATGTACAGATGTACGGACCTAAGTATCTCACATATAGATGCGTCCGGTCGTACCACACCGTATCTCCATGTCACTCCTCTGGACCCGTTCTACGACTCTTCTCGAAACGGTGGTTGGAGATTTGACTTTAAAATCAATAAACAGTGATAATTTGACAGCTGCAACTGAACAAGACAGCCTAAATTCTCAAGCGATAAACTACTTGGAAGGTTTTCTCATTTCAACATCATTTACATGTCGTGTGAGCTCTGTGCATCGTCTCGGCGGAGTTTGGTAAACCGCCCGGCAGAGTTCGGCAGCTTGCCCGGTAGACTGTGGTAGAATACCCGGTAGACTCCAGTAGAGCGGCGGCGCGTGTGTTCAGCCCCGGTCTGCCGATTTTCCGCCGCTAACCAGTGTCTGCCGCCCATTATTCGGTCCGTCCCTAATCCAGAGGCCCGAGCCGCCCTAAACCTGATGGGCGCCGGCGACCGGTGGATTTTGACCCGGGCGTAATTGTTTTATGATACGGGCGCCGGCCGCTGCTCACAATGGAGCGAGAGGCAGGCAGGGGAGATTCTGTCTGTGTTCTGAGTTGGACCGGGACTTGGGGACTGGAAGAGAGTGCTTCACGTATAAATGACAGAAATAGAGGTCGCGCCCTAAAACTCCGAAACAAACATGGTTGAGACATGTTCTGTAGAACTAAGAATGCAGCGATTTAAGATCACGTTTCACTCTAGCAGGCTTATTCCAAGTGTCCTTCTAATTCAGATGCATTTTTTCATAACTCCTTCAAACCAGTTTAGAGTTCTCGACTGCGGGATTATGCCACAAGCTTTGAGCTCTAAAAGAGCTGTTATGCTAATTTGAATCTTCGGGTCCATCGTCTAATGATATGTGCTTTATCTTTACCAATCATATAACCTGTCAAAGAACCATTTCATTATTTAACATTTTACCACTAATGGATGATTTTGCCTCATTCGTTCACTGGTTTCCTAGTAACGAGTTAAAGCACTAACAGGTGATCGTCACCGGCTGCCTATATCGCGGACATATCTGCCTGACTGTCCTTCGGGTGGCATCAGTACGCATTTCATTCTGTACTCCATCAGACCCGGTCAAATATCCCTACTTTGCGTTATTTCATCTTCAACCACACTCGTTCTTCCTTCTGAACATCTTCATTCTCTTCCTCCCTCTTCTCTTCTCCTCCTCATTTAATAGACATCACCTCCACACACCTCTCCACACAGAGGTCTCCATCCCACACTCTTCTTCACTCCACCGTCCCAACTAACCCTGCTGCGAGCCGCCAGCTCAGTCGTCAGCTAGCTGCTCGCTCGTTCGGTCGTGTTCCCCGGCGGCATCCCGCCGGGCCCTCCCCACCATGCCCGCCTCAGCGAATCACCTCAGCGGCCCGCTCCGCTGCCTCGTTCGTCAGGCTTATCTCGCCCTGGGACGAGCCGACGACAGGGCGACAGGGCCGGGGACGAACAGGAGAGGAACGGGTGCTGCACGGGCGGAGAACAGCCACGAGGACGGGAGGACTGAGGGACGGTGAGGCGTGGTGACGGCTGAGGGAGCAGCTGACGGACGTTGACGGATGGAGAGAGGACGGGGAGGAAGATAGAGGACGGGGAGGGAGACAGGACGGAGAGGAAGAGAGAGGATGGAGGGGGAAGACAGATACAGCGCCTGGACGGGAACTATTCGTCTACCTTTGCTGTTGTGATCGGCGAATGAGGAGGCGGACGGGAAGGAGAGAGAATGAGATCGTTTCTAGGCGGAGGGCGCGTGCCCACACGGCGCTGAAACGACTAGCGAGGAACGCTATGGACAGGCCGGACAGGAATAGATGGCTCCTAGCTGCTAGCCGCGGGTGTGGCGTCTACAATGACCTCTGCAGGTTCGCCGTTGCATGGGGCGATAAATAACCTAAACAATGACGCTGATGACAACACAGGATGCACCGTAGAAATGACGGGGAGATTTACTGAAGCGTCGTGGGATGATGGCCAATTTGGAGCTTCTCACAGAGCCCGATGCGATAGTGTTGTCCAGGATGTGATCGCGGCGTGATGCTTGCCGTCGTATCACTGAACCCGGTTGTACTCCTTGTCCACACTTGAGGGATGAGTGAGTCCTCTCGAGACGCGAGTGAGTCCTCTCGAGACGCGAGTGAGTCCTCTCGAGCCGCCGCTCTCGAGTCGGCTCTCACTAGTAGACAGGTGCCGTCAGATCCACCTGCGCATGTTTACATACCCGGCGGCGGCCGCCCGGCGTCTTTTTACAGGCTTCCCATTCAGCCTGCTCAGCCTCGAGTACGCGCCGCTGAATGGGTTACATCAGTGGCGCAGTGAGGCAAAAACGACGAACCGGTAGCTACGTCAGTGCCACCAGCGGAGAGAGAACACAGCCCGTCTGTCAGTAAAAACTATGTGCTGACTGCGTGAGGTCGCTTCGGCGCAAAAGCGCTGCAGGAGGCAAGCTACGCGACGTTGTGGTTGCTAGGCAACGGTTGCCAGTGACGACAGCGTGGTATTATTTCGAAGCGGCCTCCGGCAAGCAGAAGTGATGCGACTGTCAGAGCCGTTAACAGAGGAAATGAGCTGTCCACTGCGGGAGATTAGGCTGTAATGCTTGGGATATTTGTTTTCCTAGCGGGTGGTAGACACTCGAGGAGGCGACATGATAAATACCAACAGTTCTTCGGAGATATACTGCTGTAACTGGGTTCATAGTTCACTGGCACGTAAGCGTGATATGCCGAATATGAGTAATGGTTGACAATGTCCGACACTCCTGTCACATAAATAACAGACAACCTGGATGCATAGTGCAGCCCAGATCAAGATTCCTGGAAACGTACGAAGCACAACAAATGTCCAACACCTCAAACCTGTGTCAGGCATGTCAACATATCCTCTGCACTCATCTAATTCCAACCTTTAAATTTAGCGATCAGTTGACACGTGCTGTGGTGGCATCTGAACATACCGCGCAAATCGCAACCAATTCATGCCTCTCGGCCGCCTGGAATGTTTCGCCGCCCCGCCCCCGTCCGCCTGGGGCCCGGCAGCTCGGGACAGCTGTCGCCGGGTACAGGGAACATTTTCTGTCGCCGCCGCGGCCGCCACGTGTTCTAATTGCGAGACGGCGGGTGCTGGCGCTGTCGCCTGCTTTTAGCGGCAAGTGAAGGCAATTTGGCGACCGTGGCATCGTGGCCATTTAGCGTGGTACTCGCTCCGGCTCCAACATCTGGCCTGTTTGGGACGGTGGTCGGCGGGCAGTGGCGGATCCAGGATGCCAAATCGGGAAGGAAAGTCAGCTGACTTAGGCTGGTTCCGATCCCTGATCTATGGTGCGTCTTGAGTAGCGTTATTTGTATCGTGATCGGAGATAAACAAATGCCTAACCATGTTTAAATTACCATGCAATTTTTGGTACATGTGGTGACTTGCACTCATCTTGCCATTCATTCAACAAGGGATGTATGATCCTTTTCAGTTGAGAGAAGCCCGCCAACTTGGACGAGGAAGCGGGTTAAATCCGGGGAGAAATTTGTAACTTGTGGATTTTTTTGGTACCTTAAGCGATTTTTCCAAGCTCACCCAAACCCAAGTTTTCTGGAGAAGCTACGCCCCTGCTTCCATCATTTTCAATATTTGTTATTCAGCAGTTTAAATGAATTTAACCCAGTTTGTCCAGATCAAAGTGAATCACGATATGGGATTACCGTCCCTCAATGTCATACTATTATCGATAACTATTCTTGTCAGAAAACCACAATTAAACAATGTAACTAAAACAAGCGAGGCACTGGTCCATTAAATGGCCGAATTTGTGACAAATGTC
>JARFNR010376185.1:0-10288 GCA_030323935.1 Semibalanus cariosus
ATTTACGTCGTTATACGTTGGCGGTATTTGGCGTTGGCGAGCGGCGCTTGAGGGAGGCGTTGGCGGTATTTGGCGTTGGCGGGCGGCTTTTGTGGGAGGCGTTGGCGGTATTGGCGTTGGCGGGCGGCGTTTGCGGGCGGCGTTTGCGGGCGGCGTTTGCAGGCAGCGTTTGCGAGCGGCGTTTGCGGGCGGCGGTTGTTGGCGGCGTTGGCGGTATTTGGCGTTGGCGGGCGGCGTTGCCGCTATTTGGCGTTGGCGGGTGGCGTTTGCGGGTGGCTTTTCTGGGCGGTATTGGCGTTGGTGGGCGGCGTTTGCGGGTGGCATTGGCGGGTGGCGTTGGCGGTATTTGTCGTTGGCGTTCGTCATTTGCGAGCGGTATTTGCGGGCAGCGTTTGCGGGCGGCGTTTGCGGGCGGCGTTTGCGGGCGGCGTTTGTGGGCGGCGTTTGCGGGCGGCGTTATAAATTACTGGCTATATAAATGGGGTGCCTATATAAATTGGCTGGCTATATAAATAAATGGATATATAAACTGCAGGCCTTCTAGTATATTCTGATTTACAAGCCAAGTAATCTGGCTGAAGAAACCATATGTTGCATTGACGTCTAAGGGGTCAAAATGTACTTTCGTAGAAAATATACGTAGAAATACGTGTTATTAAGGTATGAAATATACTTTCCCAAATTTTATCAAAAGTTTATGTCCAAAACTGCTTCAAATGAGAATCAATCGGAAGCACTCATCAGCCCAAAGACAGCCGTGTAAAAAAACTTGACACTTTTCACGTAGGAAAAAAGTTATAGACGATTCAATTTTGGGGGCCAATTAGGGTCCCTACGATTTTCTTCAACATCGGCACAGACATTCGTCTCTATGAGCCAATTAATCTGGCTGAAGAAACCATATGTTGCATTGAAGTTTAACGCTATTAGTGGCAGGGGTGTCTTTTTCGACCCCCTACCCCCTCATGTTTTTCGTTTATATCTCCGGAACCGGTGCGAGTAGACCCATGAAATTTTTGGACTTTTCCAAAAAATGATTTCCGCATATGGTGTTAAAAAATCATTCTTAACCTTAACAGAGGTGATTCCAGGACTCGATTTTGGTAGGCTTTTTCGGCGTTATTTGACGATAATACAGAGATGCATTCATCATCGCTTCTTTCTAACTGCATCAAGCATAAAAGGGCTACAAATGTTCAGTGTGATTGAAACAAGTTCAAATTAGTTATTCCTAATGAAATACCATAATTATTGCACGGAAGAGTCGGTTTCAGGGATTTGAGAAGGGGAGGTTTTAAGGAAGTATGAAACGTTTGTCTGGCAGTCATTAGGGCGAGGTATGGGAGATTATTAACTACGAAGATGCAAGAGATAGAATCTCCTTCCATTATCTGCATAATTTATGTCATATAAACTTGCAGTGGCGTGTTCAGGTACAGGAAAAGGGGGTGACTAGCATAATGATGACGATGTGCCAGCGATGACGACGGAATAGAAAGATAGCTTATAACGATATATGCACATATGGGGCAAGGGGACGGTTTGAAGTCATTTTTTTGCAGAGGCGCGCTCAGGAATCGAAGGAAGGGGGTCGTATTATTGCAGGGAAACTAAGATGCTTTCGCCTACAATGACATAATATACTGCAAGTTTGTGAATGAAACACGCACCAGACGATACTCTATGAACGATTATAGGATAATAGGCGACTCCAGGTAGGGTAAAAAGTAAGGTAACAAATGTGAATTGAAGTCGCAAGTGAAAACTTACTGTTGATTAGTTAGTATTATAGTAACAAAAAATATACCTAGCAAAGGGTCTTACTCCCAAAAAATTTGAATCCTGGACACGCCTATGATAAAGTAAAACATGTAAACGGGAGTGAATATGCTCAGTAACATATTTATATTGTTTGGTAGCAACTTGCCTGTGGTTATTATTTGTATTTATTTGACCTCTCTTTTTCACTAACATGGCACCACTTATGGATCAAATATGTTCAATAACTATTTTGTCTGATGTCACATTAACGCACCATTTCGATTATCCCAAAACAAAACCATAAAAATTGTTTGCCTATGCATTTGTTCATCCCCCATATTTAGTGAACTGCAAACGCCTATTATTTTTTGAATTTTCAAAAATGGCTTACATATGTCAATCCCAAATTCAATCTCTATTAATCCCCATTACTTGCGTTAAAATCGGTTAAAGGACCTGGCAGCTGTCTTGAATCAAATATACCTCTAAAATTCTACGTTTTTGCCCCCTGTCACCCCGATTCAATATTTTAAAAATATATTTTTTAGAGATGTAGATTGTGTTGATTGCAATCAAACGCCGTTTGATTTTTGAAAATCGGACTAGTTGATCTCGAGATCTCAAGGGGAGGGGGCGTTTTTGACCCCTCTGCCACTAATAGGGGTAGCCAGGAACCTGCCACTAATAGGGCTAAGGGATCAAACCCCAATAGGAAAAATAAATTTGCAAAATTTTCGCAAAAGTTTATTTTTAAAACTGCTCTAAATTGGTATCAATCGACCCACTTTTAAGTCCAAAGACAGCCGTGCTAAAAAATCGTATTTTTTCCCATAGGAAAAAAGTAATAGGCAATTTAAAATTGTGAGCCAATTAGGGGGGCCCATACAATTTTCTTCAAAATCGGCACATATATTCTGATTTACAAGCCAAATAATCTGGCTGAAGAAACCATATGTTGCATTGACGTCTAAGGGGTCAAAATGTACTTTCGTAGAAAATTTACGAAGAAATGCGTTGTATGAACGTATGAAATATATTTTCCCAAATATTCTTAAAAGTTTATGTTCAAAACTGCTTGAAATGATTATCAATCGAAAGCACTCATCAGACAAAAGACAGCGGTGCCAAAAAACTCGACACTTTTCCCATAGGAAAAAAGTTATAGACAATTCAAAATTTTGGCCCAACTAGGGGGCCCCTACCATTATCTTCAAAATCGGCACAGACATTCGTTTCTATGAGCGAATTAAGCTGGCTGAAGAAATCATATGTTACATTGAAGTCTAAGGGGTCAAACCCCGTAGGAAAAATACTTTTCAAAATTTTCCCAAAAGTTTATTTTCAAAACTACTCTAAATGGGTAACAATCGAAAGAATTCATTAGCCCAAAGACAGCTGTAATAGAAAACATTCAAATTTTCCCATAGGAAAAAAATATAGCAAATTCACAATTTTGGGCCATTTATGGGTGTCCCAACGATTTTCTTTAAAATCGGCACAGACATTTATCTCTATGAGCCAAGTAATCTGGCTAAAGAAACTATATGTTGCATTGAAAGCTAAAGGGTCAAACCCCGTAGTAAAAAACATAAAAAAAATCCAAAAGTTTATTTTCAAAACTGCTCTAAATGGGTAACAATCGACCCTACTGTTTAGTCCAAAGACAGTCGTGCCAAAAAATCGTCTCTTTTCTCATTGGAAAAAAGTTATAGGCAATTAAAAATTGTGAGCCAATTAGGGGCCCCTACGATTTGCTTGAAAATCGGCACATATATTCTGATTTACAAGCCAAGTAATCTGGCTGAAGAAACCATATGTTGCATTGACGTCTAAGGGGTGAAAATGTACTTTGGTAGAAAATATACGTAGAAATACGTAGTATGAACGTTTGAAATATGCTTTTAAAAAAAAGTTTATGTTCAAAACTGCTTCAAATGAATCTAAATCGAAAGCACTCATTAGCCCAAAGACAGCCGTACCCAAAAAATCGACACTTTTTCCATAGCAAATAAAATATAGACAATTCAATATTTTGGGCCAATTAGGGGGCCCTACGATTTTCTTCCAAATCGGCACGGACGTTTGTCTCAAAAAGCCAATTAATCTGGCTGAAGAAACCTGTCTTGCATTGAATTCTTAAGGGTCAAACCCCTGTAGGAAAAATAATTTCCAAACTTTTCCCAAAAGTTAATTTCCAAAACTGCTCTAAATGGGTAACAATCGACCCCACTTCTTAGTCCAAAGACAGCCATGCGAAAAAATCGTCACTTTTTCAATAGGAAAAAGTGATAGCTAATTCAAAATTTTGGGCCTATTAGGGGGGCACCTCCGATTATCTTTAAAATCGGCACAGACACTCGTCTCTATGAGCCAATTAATCTGGCTGAAGAAACCATATGTTGCATTGAAGTCTAATGGGTTAAACCCCCGTAGGAAAAATAATTTTCATAATTTCCCAAAAGCTTATTGTCAAAACTGCTCCAAATGGATATCAATCAAAAGCATTCATTATCCCAATGACAGCTGTGCTAGAAATGTTTAAAAAAAAATCCCATAGGAAAAAAGTTATAGCTAATTCCAAAATTTTTGCCTATTTTGGGGCCCTACGATTTTCTTCCAAATCGGCACAGACAGTCTTCTCTATGAGCCAATTAATCTGGCTGAAGAAACCATATGTTGCATTGAAGTCTAGGGGGTCAAACCATCATAGGAAATATAATTTCCAAAATTGTAACACAAGTTTATATCCAAAACTGCTCTAAATGGGTATCAATTGATTCCACTTTTTAGTCCAAAGACAGCCGTACCAAAAAATCGTCACTTTTCACATAGGAAAAAAATATAGGAAATTCAAAATTGTGAGCCAATTAGGGGGGCCCATAGATTTTCTTCAAAATCGGCACATATATTCTGATATACAAGCCAAGTAATCTGGCTGAAGAAACCATATGTTGCATTGACGTCTAAGGGGTCAAAATGTACTTTCGAAGAAAATATACGTAGAAATACGTAGTATGAACGCATGAAATATACTTTCCCAAATTTTCTCAAAAGTTTGTGTTCAAAACTGCTTTAAATGTATATCACTCGAAAGCACTCATCAGCCCTAAGACAGCCGTACCAAAGAAACTCTACACTTTTCCCATAGGAAAAAGTTGTAGACAATTCCAAATTTTGGGCCAATTAGGGGGCTTTACGATTTTCGTCAAAATCGGCACAGACATTCGTCTCTATGAGCCAATTAATCTGGCCGAAGAAACCATATGTTGCATTGAAGGGGCCAAACACCCGAAGGAAATATAACTTCCAAAATTATCCCAAAAGCTTATCATCAAAACTGCTCTAAATGGTTATCAATCGAAGGCATTCACTAGCCCAAAGACAGCTGTGCTAGAAAAAAATCAAGTTTTCTCATAGGAAAAAAGTTATATGCAATTCCAAATTTTTGGCCTATTAGGGGGCTCCTACGATTTTCTTCAAAAAGTCATTTGTCTTTATGAGCCAAGTAATCTGGCTGAAGAAACCATATGTTGCATTGAAAGGTAAAGGGTAAAAACCCCATAGGAAAAATAATTTCCAAAATTATATCAAAAGTTTAATTTGAAACTGCTCTTAACGTGTATCAATCGACCCCACTTTTTGTTCAAAGACCGCCGTGCCAAAAAATCGTCACTTTTCCCATAGGGAAAAAGTTATAGGCAATTCAAAATTTTGGGCCTATTAGGGTGCCCCTGAGATTTTCTTTAAAATCGGCACAGACATTTGTCTCTATGAGCCAAGTAATCTGGCAGAAGAAACCATATGTTGCATTGAAAGCTAAGGGGTCTAACCCCGTAGGAATTATAATTTCCAAAATTTTATTAAAAGTTTATACTCAAAACTGCTCTAAATGGGTATCAATCGACCCAACTTTTTAGTCCAAAGACAGCCGTGCCCAAAAGTCGTCACTTTTCCTATAGGAAAAAAAATATAGGCAATTCAAAACTGTGAGCCAATTCGGGGGCCCTCTACGATTTTCTTAAAAATCGCCACATATATTCTGATTTGCAAGCTAAGTAATCTGGCTAAAGAAACCATATGTTGCATTGACGTCAAAGGGGTCAAAATGTACTTTCGTAGAAAATATACGTAGAAATACGTAGTATGAACGTATGAAATATACTTTCCAAAATTTCTCAAAAGTTTATGTTCAAAACAGCTTTAAATGGGTATCAATCGAAGGCACTCATCAGCCCAAAGACAGCCGTGCCAAAAAACTCGACACTTTTCCCATATCAAAAAGTTTAGAGACAATTCAAAATTTTGGGCCAATTAGGGGGCTTCTACGATTTTCTTCAAAATCAACATAGACATTCGTCTCTATGAGCCAATAATCTGGCTAAAGAAACCATCTGTTGCATTGAAGTCTAAGGGGTCAAGCGCCCATAGGAATAATAATTTCAACAAAAAAAATGATAAATGGGTAACAGTCGACCACACTTCATAGCCCAAGGACAGCCGTGCCCAAAAATCGTCACTTTTCCCATAGAAAAACAGTTATAGCTAATTCAAAATTTGGGGCCTATTAGGGGGGCCCCTACGATTTTCTTTAAGATCGGCAGACATTTGTCTCTATGAGCCAAGTAGTCTGGCTGAAGAAACCATATGTTGCATTAAAAGCTAAGGGCTCAAACCTCCGTAGGAAATATAATTTCCGAAATTTTATTAAAAGTTTATATTCGAAACTGCTCTAAATTGGTATCATTCGACCCCACTTTTTAGTCAAAAGACAGCCGTGCCAAAACAAATCATCACTTTTTCAATAGGTTTAAATAGACAAAAGTCTGTGCCGATTTTAAAGAAAGTCGTAGGGTACCCCCTAATTGGCCCAAAATTTTGAATTAGCTATTACTTTTTTCGTATGAGAAAATTTGATTTTTTCTAGCACAGCTGTCTTTGGGCTAGTGAATGTTTTCGATTGATATCCATTTAGAGAACTTTTGAAAATATGCTTTTGGGAAAATCTTGGAAATTATAGTTCCTACGGGGGTTTAACCCTTTAGACTTCAATGCAACATATTGCTGCTTTAGCCAGATTAATTGTCCCATAGAGACGAATGTCCGTGCTGATTTTGAAGAAAATCGTATGGGACCCCTAACTGGCACAACATTTTGAAATGTCTATAACTTTTTTCCTATGAAAAAAGTGTCGAGTTTTTGACACGGCTTTTTGTGAGCTGATGGGTGCTTTCGATTGATAACTATTTGAAGTAGTTTTGAACATAAAATTTTGAAAAAATTTGGTAAAGTGTATTTCATACGTTCTTACTACGTATTTTTACTTATATGATCTACGAAAGTACATTTTGACCCCTTAGATGTCAATGCAACATATGGTTTCTTCAGCCAGATTACTTCGCTTGTAAATCAGAATATATGTGCTGATTTTGAAGAAAATCGTAGGGCCCCCTAATTGGCTCACAATTTTGAATTGCCTATAACTTTTCCTATGGGAAAAAATTGCGATTTTTGTGGCACGGCTGTTTTTGGACTAAAAAGTAGGGTAGATTGATACCCATTTAAAGCAGTTTTGAATTTAAGCTTTAGATACAATTTTGGAAATTATGTTTCCTACGGGGTTTGACCCCTTAGCTTTCAATGCAACAAATGGTTTCTTCAGCCAGATTACTTGGCTCATAGAGACCCATGACTGTGCTGATGTTTAAGAAAATCGTAGAGCTCCCTAATTGGCTCAAAATTTTGAATTGTTTATAACTTTTTTCCTATGGGAAAAGTTTCGAGTTTTTTTGGCACGGCTGTCTTTGGGCTGATGAGTGCTTTCGATTGATAACCATTTTAAGCAGTTTTTAACATAAAATTTGGAGAAAATTGGGGAAAGTATATTTCATACGTTCATACTACGTATTTCTACGTATATTTTCTACAAAAGTGCATTTTGACCCCTTAGACGTTAACCCTCGCCCTACGGGGGTCCTAAAGCGACCCCCTGAGGTTTTTCTAACATAACGTTTTACACATGCGGCGCATTTTGCTGAAAATTTCAGTAGCTGAGTTTAAACAATTATACGTATTCTGTCAACATTTCATTGAAATTTGTCAAGCAGTTTGAAAGATAATAACGTTTTAGTGACGTCATGTTTGTGGAAAAACGACAAATGTGTAAACAAATGTAGAAAATAGAGTTTTGTAGCAAATTGGAAACCGGAAACAACAAAAGATAGAAAATGACATTCTCTTCAAACTTCAAAAACTTTTTTTTTCTCTCAAAATTTTGGGTTTTTGACCCCCAAAATAAAAAAAATGATTTTTTGGAAAAAACACTAAAAAATCAAAATTTTCAAAGCTGTTAAAAAACCGAAAGATATGTGAGAGAACTGAGTATGGATAATACCTAAACCAAATTTCAAAGCAATATCGCTATTTTTGACTGAGTGATGGCATCCGAAGTGTAAGAAACTCATGACATCATTTTATGAAAATCACTTTTTTGGACTTTTTGACCAGATACGAGCAAATAAATATATGTTTTGTATTTCTGAGACAGAACTGGTCTAGGTACATGTCTTTTTATTTACATTTATCAATTTCTAAATTTTGAGGTTTTCTGACAGAGCAAAATCGCTATTCTGGACGTGGTAAGTCGAGGTCAGTCACTTCACCTGGAAGGTCAACCGTTGACCTGAAACCTAAAAATTGCATACCGTTAGATGCCTTACATGACAGGCAACATGCTGGTTCTTACCGCGTTGCTCTATGTTGCTTGGTTTGGACGTTAACAGGGGTGTCGTTTTAGGACCCCCGTAGGGCGAAGGTGAAAAAAGCTCCCGTAGGATGAGGGTTAATGCAACATATAGTTTCTTCAGCCAGATAACTTGGCTTGTAAATCAGAATGTATGTGCCGATTTCGAAGACAATCGTATGGGCCCCCTAATTGGCTCAAAATTTTGAATTGCGTATAACTTTTTTCCAATGAGAAAAATGACAATTTTTGGGGCACGGCTGTCTTTGGACTTAATATTGGGGTCGATTGATACCCATTTAGAGCAGTTTTGAATATAAACTTTTGAAATTGTTTTTGAACTTATATTTCCCACGGGGGTTTGACCTCTTAGCTTTCAATGCAACATATGATTTCTTCAGCCAGATTACTTGGCTCATAGAGACAAATGTATGTGCCGATTTTAAAGAAAATCGTAGGACCCCCTAATTGGCCCAAAATATTGAATTAGCTATAACTTTTTTCCTATCGGAAAATTTCATTTTTTTTCTAGCACAGCTGTCTCTGGGCTAATGAATGCTTTTGATTGATATCCGTTTGGAGCAGTTTTGAAAATAAGCTTTTTGGAACATTTTGGAAATTGTTTTTCCTACGGAGGTTTGACCCCTTAGACTTCAATGCAACATATGGTTTCTTCAGCCAGATTAATTGGCTCATAGAGACGAATGTCTGTGCCGATTTTGAAGAAAATCGTAGAGCCCCTAATTGGCCCAAAATTTTGAATTGTCTATAACTTTTTCCTATGGGAAAAGTGTCGAGTTTTCTTGCACCGCTGTCTTTGGGCTGATGAGTGTTTTCGATTGATACAGCTAAAAACGCTATTGCTTTATTAGTTAAGGAGATATGAGGCAATACAGAAATGTAGGGAAATCTAGGGAAATTTCTATATATTTCCCGAGATTTTCCTAGATATGGTAGCCCGAATCTAGGTTGGGGTGAATATAGGCTCAATGTGGGCTAACTTCCGTTACATTGGAACAACCTCCCCGAGCATGTCATTGGTGCTTCTTTAGTAAATGTTTTTTAGAATAGGCTCGATGAGCATTGAAGATTTCGCAAGTACTGGACAAGTTACCAGTAAGACTTCTGTGAGACTTGAGCTGGAGAGAGCGGGAGTCTAAAGGCCACAGCTACGGTGGCCTTCTATCCCGTACCTTTTGAGTATTGAGTATTGAGTTTTGCCAGAAATTGCAATTCCTTAAAGGGAAATAATCACCTTTTATTTTTTTAGCAACAATTTCTGAGGCTTCCGTTATGGTATAACAATGATTTAATTTATATTTAAGAGTTTAAAGGAAGTGTGCCTACTCTTTTGGAATGCCAAATTTATTTTTACTACGGTAGGAAGCTATTGGTTAGATTATTGGATACGATAAAATTCACGTCTGGAACCCCTTAAGTTGAATTTTTACTTATGTTCTGTTTTGCATATTCTCTTGTTTCGATATCCATAAACGATCGCCACTATAAACAGAGTAAAGAAGATGTTGCCTAGGAATGGCGCACCTTAGACAATAAACCTCATACGAACAATGTAAAATGAAAACCGAGGCTCTGTTCGGCAGCTGCTACCAGCGCGCACGAGCTGTTTTCTTTTGGCTAGTGCTAACGATATATGCTAGCAGTGTAATAGAGGGAAGTGCTTCTAGTACCGAAAACCTCTCTGGAGCCCCACCGATAAGTTTTCTATTCCACAGTGATCTTGGAGCCTTAGGAATATCTCAGCAACTAGAGTGAATCTGGATAAAT
>JARFNR010376628.1:0-10283 GCA_030323935.1 Semibalanus cariosus
GGGGGGCTAATTTGTATTGCTGCCCCTGTCCGGTCTGGAATGGGGGGGGGGGCTTTAGCCCCTGCCGCCCCCCCTGGATCCGCCAGTGGCTCTGACCTGACCTGATCTGTCACCTTAGGACCACCAGCTGAATGTGGCGCTGGACGCGCTGGAGTACCACTCGTCTCTCGGTCCTGAGGAGCTGAAGGAGTACCTGGATCAGCCGCTGCCGGCCGCCATACCAGGATCATTCGACACGTGAGTCAGCCCCCCACAGACGGGTACGCCACACCCCACACCGGAGAGCCGCTGCCGGTCTCCATACGTCCGGCATCCTTCGACACGTGTGGCACCCTTCGACACGGCGTCCAGTGCAGTTGACCCTATGATATAATATGGCATTTCACCCGACAGCGACCAGCCTGATGGCGAGCCGACGGTCATGCCAGTCATGTGTCATACCCGTCATCTCTGCTGCAGCATATCGTCTCGTCACACCTGCTAATTGCCGGTTCTATGACTGTCCTGTCCCGCCTGTTTCGCCTGAACCGGCTCTACCTGTCCCGTCACGTCTGTCCCATCCCTGACCTATGCCACCATCCAGGTTCAGCTGGGCGCCAGGCCCGGAGGTGTCCCATCCCTGACCTATGCCACCATCCAGGTTCGGCTGGGCGCCGGGCCCGGAACACAACCTGAACCGGCTCTACCTGCACATGTACTTTGACCTGCTGGGGGATGAGGCCGGCGCGTCGCCAGAGAGCGTGGTCACCTTCACCACCACCGTCATCAAGTCGTACCGCAGGGTCGCCTACCACAACGCCACGCACGCCTTCATGGTGGCGCACTCCATGTACAACATCCTCAAGAGGAACGCGAACGCCTTCAGCAAGCTCGAGGTCGGCAGGAGGGGCAGAGAGGGAGGGAGGGGACTGGAGGGAGGGGGGCAGCTGTACCGTCCTCACTCGATACAATACTCACAGCAGCTGTACCGTCCTCGACACATGGGGCAACAACTCGGCTGTGCTGAGTCTGGGCACCATCAGCTACGATGTAAATATTTGGTGGGCATATGCGATAGATGTATATCCCATAACATATTTTGTCACCATGAGTCTGGCGCCTAACAAGATGCGGCATGTACTTGCCGAGATACTAATCTTTACATTTCCGTCATAGTGCTGACCTGAATCGGTACCTGTGACCAAACCTCTGACGCCCTTGTTCCGCATCTTCCACGTCCAGTCCTCTTCCGTCCTGACCTTCCTATCCCCCCCCCCCTCCTCTACCCCGGTTCAGCTGCTGTCGCTGCTGGTGGCCTGCATCTGCCACGACATCGACCACCGCGGCTACAGCAACACGTACGCCAAGGTGGCCACGTCGCTGGGCGGCCTGTACAAGGTGTCTGTGATGGAGAACCACCACTACGCCTCGGCGGCGGCCGTCCTCCAGCGGCCCGGCCACGACATCCTCTCAGAGCTGTCGGCCGCCGATAGGAAGGAGGTGCGACCGACAGCCGGAGACGCTGAGAACAGCTGTTGCATACCAGCCAGATAGGCAGAGATCGGGAGCTCGCAGAACACTTATTACTCCATTGCTAATTCGTCAGGCGCTTCAAATTCAATGCAGATCATCATTCGTTTTTCTATTGAAAAACTCTGACGACGATTCTGGGGACCGTGCTGTCGGAGGTATTTCGGGTGGTTCTTCGTGTTTGTGTTTGTGTCACGGGCTATAGCTGATCAGCCGGCGGACGGTGGACTCGGTTGGAATCTGTGGTGACCTCTCGACTATCCCCATCCGGCAGGTGCTGGACCTCATGTACGAGGCCATCATCGCCACCGACCTGGCCGTCTACTTCCAAGTGCGGCCCAAACTAGACGCGGCCATGAGCGCACAGTTCAACATGCACCAGCCGGAGCACAGGTCAGCTGACTGACGGCGCAGCGCCACGCGCCTCGGAATACAGTTACTCGTGTGCTCTTTGTCAGATCTAGTCGTGTTGTCACATTGTATGCCAATTATTGATCGTCCACTTCGGTGATTTAATAATTCATTTAGATTACCCAACATAAATAAATGAATTGTTATAAATTACCGATTATTATTATCCGATTACCGCTTCAGTGTTTAAGTAATTTGACCCGGTTTTCAATATTTGAATATTTATACAAGTGATTTTCATCATGCAATGTTTCATAACATAATGCACACTCTCATATTGTTCCGAATTTTGAGTGTGTTGTGCGGCCTGTACGCGACAGGCGGTGGTTCTGCAGTATAATGATGACCGCGTGTGACCTGTCAGCCGTCTGTAAGACGCCGGCCGTGGTGCTGGAGCACACGCTGGAGCTCTATGTCGAGTTCCACGAACAGGTGAGCTATACATAGATCAGCGTGACTGCGGCTGAGCAGTAGGGCGCCGAGGTGACGCTTTGGACCAAGCGCATTTTCTCGCATCTGTTTCTCACAAACTGAAGTACCTAACGGATAAGTTGTTATATTTTTTCCTACATGATTTTACACACATAACGTTCAGTTGCCGGCCACTCGCCATATCCGTGCAGACGTATGCCCCTGGTGGACAAATTTGTGATCTGGCCGCTGTGATGTGCTGCGCATTTTGCGCATCTCGAGTAAGGACAGCGCATATCCGGCTTTGTGAGAATCTTGTCAGCGCCGACTGTCGAGCGAGCTGTCAGTGGGCGCAGACGTGCCGGGCCATGATACAAGTGTTCGAGTAGGGGGGGGGGGGGGGACACTTGTGCCTTTAGCCACTGTTCCGTGTTCCATTTTAAGCCAACTCGGCATAATGATCGACACCCGTTTGATACGCCACTCAACCTGGGGTCAAACGGGAGTAAGACGATAACCATCTGAATGTCTATTGGGGCGTGCTCGCTCCCATCAGATTACAGAGACAGTAGGCATCAGGCGTGACGTGAACCCCCAGACCCGGAGATCGAACTGCGCTGAGGCATTGGCCATCACTAGAGGTGAAAAATCGACAACTTCCCACACGATTGCGGAAGCTATTTAATTTTAGCTTAGAAAAGCGGCACACAAAATATGAAATTGCTTCCGAGGACCGCAGGTGCGAGGGCTTCCAGTGAGCAAAATAGGCTTAAGTTCCGCTTTTCAAAGCATTAATTTACCAGTTTAATCGAGTTTAAGTATAGAATGTTTTCGCCGATTTTTCACCTCCAAGGAAACAGCGGTGTGACCTCCGTCGATGGCTGAATTAGCATAATACCACGCATTAGTCGCGCATTTGATATTCATCCCCAGCGGTGACTGGCGGCCGGTTGGGCGCCATGCTAATGGTGGATCCGGGGCCCGGCTCCTGTTCTAGCTGCCGCCCTGACCGTACTAACCATGCGAGCGCAGCAACTCATACTAAGCCACATACTGGAGGTGTCTGCCGTACATAAATGTATTGTAGTAGGTGCCAGTGGTGACGAGGATGTGCCTCACTAGCTGGAGTCGCGTTACCAGCGGCGCCTCGGCTGGACAGGGCGCCTGGTTAGAGTCCTGGATAGTTACGTCTGGTTATTGGTCACACTAACAGCGCTGCCATTGCTGTACAGGGTGACAACGAGAAAAAG
This sequence comes from Semibalanus cariosus, assembly GCA_030323935.1. NCBI lineage: Eukaryota > Metazoa > Arthropoda > Thecostraca > Balanomorpha > Balanidae > Semibalanus > Semibalanus cariosus. The sequence goes on from JARFNR010376628.1 coordinate 3,582, forward strand.
CGGGGCACCACGCCCGACCCGATGATGGATCGCTCCAAGGCGCTCAACCTGCCCAACGACCAGATCAACTTCATCAAGTACCTCTGCATGCCGGCCTACGAGCTGGTGGCCAAGGGACTGCCCAACACAAATGAGATGCTCACCAACGTCAAGTGCGTCACAACTGATTGCTCGGCAGTTCCGCCGACATGTCGGAAATCAGTATGTGCTTGGCAGATCCCAGAAAAATTGCCCAGATTCAAGAGGCTCTTTCAACCTAATCACAATTATCACAACAAAATGCATGGACGTAAATCTGTTTAGGGTCTGTCTAGATCTCCATTAAATTCAGCCATCAATCTTGAATTCGACTAGACTCCGTGATGAAGTTTTATAATGGAACCGTGGTATCGCATGATCCTGAGTCTAAGTGACTCTACGGTCAATTATCAGGACTTCTTAGATGTAGCGATACAATTCAACTTCAAAGCTAAGGCTACTCTACATAGTGGCAACTGGCATCAGGTTCGCTCGCCGTAAATATACTGATAAACCCAAATATATTTTTTATATTGTAAAATAAAATAGGATGTGAACCGCCGTTTTCGCTTCTCAGGCGTCTGAATATATTATACTTGTCTTATTTGATTGACTACAGTTAGTACCTGTGAACGAGCAGCGCCAACGATCTCGATCTATTTGCGCAGTGTTGAGCATTTTGGGAATTAAGTGGGCATGTTAATCTGACCTAGTGAGACAGCGATCTCCACCTTCACAAATTTCCTCGCTCGAATAAGTCGCCGCTGACCTATTGACATGCTGTGTGACGTAAGGGAAGAAAAAGCACGTTGAATTTGCCATTAGCGGGGGCCCCATTGATATTCCTCCAACTGCGTAGTAACTTCCTACTGACTCGGTATAGGTATATAGGTGGCAGCACCCTCCTGCATTCAGCGCCCCAGCGCTGCTCCCAGACACGTAGTCAGGATTTTTCTCAGGGGGGAGGGGCACGTCGGTGGTAGCATCAAATTTCGCTCCTTAGCCATATGTTGTTGACCGGGGAGGGGTCGGGTCGTCAGAGAATCTCATTTTATCTAGTGTACATTGTTTTTTGTCAGGGGGAGGGGGGGGGGGGCATGGCCACCGTGCCCCCTTGACTACGTCCCTGTGCTCACACTATTCTCGGCAGTGCCGATTCAGGTAGCAGCTTCAGCCGACCTTCGTCCCTTGTTGGCGCGCGCACCTGTGCCGCAGCCCGGCCAGCCAGCTGGGTCTGTTCTCATGCCGCGTGTGACGTGTCGCCGTGATAGGTGGGGTGACGGGACTGGTGTCATGCTGTCCTCCGCTGCTGCAGGCGGACGCTGGAGTACTGGACCGCACTCCGCTCCAAGGACGCCAGCGCCTGGAAGCCGTACCCCAGCTGGCCGACGCCGGTGAAGCCAGAGACGCGGCTGATCCTGCCCAAGCGGCGGCCCGGCCGCTCCCCGTCGCCGTCCAAGCCTGCCGCCAAGTAGAGCGGCGGGCTCAGCGGCGGACAGGCGGCCCGGTGGCGGTCAGCCTGAGATGCACGCCACGCCGGTCCAGTGGTGGAAATCCGCCGTCAGCCAGCCGCCCGGCGATCGCCTGTCTAGCTGACACACGTCTCAGACAGTGTTGTTCAATCTCGGCTAGGTTTACCTCGGTTTCAATCGTGTACGGACGGTGTTTTAGTTTTACCCGCCTGCGGACGATGTTCTGCTTTCAATCGTGTACGGACAGTGCGTTCCTTTGTTTGATGAGCGCCCCCTGTCGCGGCGTTTGCTTTCCGCGTTGTGCACTATTCATGTGCCAATAGTATTTCCGTAATGCCAAGCGATTTATTCTGCAGTAAAACGTTAATTTGCCATCCTTATCTCAGAATCCTAGAGCACACAAATTTACCACCAACTCAGCGCCTGACACTTCAGAGAAGCTACACACTATGTACAAGTATACGCAGCAGATTAAACGACTATGTAGGGGTATCTGACTAACAACAGCTACGCGATTTACACATGAAATCACAGAGCGGTCGGCCGTGTACAAAACTAACCAAACAAAATGCGTGATCACGTTGCCCTCTGGCGATTTCCAGACGAGTTAACCGAACTCGCACTGGCACGAGTCTCACTTTCCGCGCCGCGCACGTCGAACACCACACTCCGCACTCGCAGGAGCCACTCGAAGAGTTCGTCAGCCGCAGCGACCATCCGCTGACTCTTGGCACCCACGCACTTGCCAGTGTAAAGTCAACTGATATAGGCACTAGTCAAGTCACCGGAATTTCACAGTAACACGGTAGAGAGTTCCGGCGATGCAGATCTATTTAATCCTGGTTCTGATCTTCCAAGAAGCCGCATTAGGATAGATCTGGAATAAAAATAAACAGACATTAGTAGGGGGTTTAACCTAATGGTGGGAGTCGATACTGGCAAATACTTAAATGAAACTGTCCATGAAGAGGATAGACAGCCTGAAATTAACGCCATCATTCAGTGGCAGATAATATTTTTGCACTGCTGTCGCAGAGGCCATAAACAGTACGGAAATATATGTAAACTTCGTCCTCCCCAATGAAGATAAGCGGCTAGAGGACGCAGCTAAGCTGATAAGGCTTCTGAATAGAGATGCAAACTTCCACACGAAAAATAAACAGGAACCGATATTTCCCCCCCCCCAACTTGTGCCCAGCACGGCAAGCCTGAGTTCAGACACATCTTCAGGCCCGCCGGGCCTGAATTTGGGCCCGGCGCCGGCTCCGTGGTCATGAAATTTGCATCCCTACTTCTGAACTCCGGGTTATTGGACATCTGCCTACGCAATAACGTAATCTGCCCTCATTAGGTCGTCATTGAACCTAAACGGATCTTCAAGGCTGGATTCACACCGGATGCGTTTTGACGCAGACGTATGCATCTGCGGCAGAACACGCATACGCATGCGTAACATGACGCATCACTATGTGCTTTTCGGTGTACAAGGGCTGCCAGCGCTGCCATCGTTCAATTTGGCCGATGCATGCGTCCAGTGTATTATTTTTCGTTTCATGACCTGATCCCAGAGAGTACAAATCCATAGGTGGAGTAAAATTTTATTGTTAGGAAAATTCAGATTTTCAGGTTGAGAGAAAACATACTTGGAGAGTTCAAAAGAGTACAAATTCCTGATTTGTAATGGATATTAAATCCTTGAGGAAAATGGATCATATATTAACTACAGTGTCGGTAAGATTCAAGTGAACAGAGCAAATTTCCAGACAAAAAATGAAGAGAGCAAAATTCTTTGGACCAAAAAGGTCCTGAAAATTGCAAAAATTCCAAGGGTGCATGCGTCTGCGTTCATTTTGACCGCATGCGTACGCGTTTTTCGCCACAAATGCATGCGTCTGCGTCAAAACTCATCCGTCGTGAATCCAGCTTAAGTGTTATCGCTGATACGTCAGTTGCCGAACATCGGGACGACAATCAAGGCAGGAAACTCGTATGGTAGTCTGAACGACTGCTGCATACAACATGGAACATTGTTTTCCGTTTCATCCTTCATTATCATTTTCAGCCTCCCTCAGACATAGCTCCAGACATAACCTTGCCAATCAGCTAACGTATTACTCACCCAGCAGCATTGCATGCAGCATGTATATGTAGGATACATGCCGCATGAATAGGAATCAAATGATTACATAAGCGGCAAGCGCCCATTTATGGTACCAACAAATGCGTGACTTATGCAACATTAAGAGACATTCAGTGTTCAGGCCATCCCTTCTTCTCTGTATACCTCGCTACATACGGCAGCGAAACGCCGGCGGACGGACGGGCAGCTGGCCGCCATCAGGCCGCCGGCGGGGTACTCACAGCTGGGCGCCGCGCTGCTCTCGAAGTTCCGGACAATCTGATCCTGTGTGAACTTAACAAACATGTCGTACTGCTCCTGCAGTTTGGTCGACAACACGTTGTCGTACTCCTCCCGTATGTGGTTCTCGCGCTCACGCAGCATCCGCTCGCAGATCATGCCAACCTGCAGAGCAAGACAACAAGCATGGTCATGCTGCTGCACTGATATTGCCCACATTGCGAGATCGGGAAGACAATGCGATATCGTTGCTAAACTTGAAGACCAGGGTAGTGCTCGACTAGTCGAGCACATCCCTGCTGAAGACACCCGACTTTCTCGCGTTTGTCAATTCCTTCTACAGTACCCGACACATCCCGTCATTTAACTGCAATCATTTTCTCACAATATTTAAAAATGGCAATCAACGCAAGTCACGCTTAGAGACTGAGCAAATTAAGCGTTATCGCTGGAAGTTCAGAACAATTACTATCCAGGGCTGTATCACACCGTAAATTCGAAAGACTCGCCAGTCCACAAAAACATCGCCGATGCCGCGGAACGTACCTGTTTGAAGGTGAACAGTGGCTTGTCAGCCTTGGAGACGGGGACGGCGACCGAGCAGCCGGCGGCGGCCGCAGCGGAGGTGGATGGCGCGCCGGCCGGCGCCGGGATGGGCGTGTCCGAGTCGCTATTGCTGTCGGAGTCGACGCCGTGGTACTGCAGCTGGCGGCGCCGGTGCAGCCGACGGATCTCGTCCCGCACGCTCGCCGCGATCATGTCTGCAGGCAGATAGTGCTGGATCAGATTGGGCCATGCCAGATAAGGTCAGGACCAGGGAAAGACAAAGGTCGATTCACTGCCAGCAGAAAACACCGAAGACAGCATAGGCAGTCGTTTTAATCAGGAACGAAACAAGATGGAAAGTAGAAGTCATTGATCAAAGGATAAGCAATGCTACATCTACCCTGTTAGAACTAGCTACTGATAGTGTTTCACAACAAAAATATATCACATTAATATTTGCCTTGGCTGTGATTAAACAACCCCAATTAAATGGAGCTTCCTGTATAGCAAAAATGTAACCATACATTACTAGTAATGTTAATTTTTAATCAATATGCATATAATTTCATTTCAGATCATTTCAGCAACACATAAGGCCTTTGCAACAGAAGAAACACCGATAATGTGATTAAATGAAATGCTGATGCATATATGGCATGCTCAGAAATACTCTAGCAGTATGGAAGAACCAAATGCGATATTTATGCATCTAATGAATCAAACATCCAACAAATTTTACAGACTTGACATAAATGCGATTAACTTTGTCCGTCACTGTAGCTCAGTGGGAGAGCGCTGGGCTTCTGACCTTTCCCGGCACCTAGTGGCAGCCCGGGTTCGAGTCGCTTCGGCGCTCGCTATTTGCTCCTGACTGGGATGGCCTACGGCCGGTGGCAGCAGTTACACTCAAGGTCAGGTGACGTCAGTGAGCGGGGCGGACCGTGTGCAGGTATGTCAGGCAGGCACGCAAAACTTTCGCTTCTAAATTCCGCCGGCTACCAGGAGCGCGATCGGATGGTAGAGGTCAAGGGCTGCACAACAAGCTATGTTTAGCGCAGGCCTTGACCTTAGAAATTCATCCATTCAAAAGGTTGGGACTAAATAATACAAATGAGCTACAGACAATGGTTGAAAACAGCAATGCACTTATTAGGATAATGTTACACATATGCTATGAATGCTCAAGCTTGAAGTTCATTTATTAAGAAGTGTATGTTTGCTATTCAAATCTTATCAATAAAGCCAGCTCCTTGGCAAGTTGCATATAATCGAATGACAGTTCTATGAGGGTGTTGATGGCCAATGGACCAGCATTGTACAGTGTGCATACCAGAATGTCATCATCGGCCCTGCTGTTTGCAATAAATGGGCCTAGGACCTGGCAAATCCTAATATGTTGCCAATATCCCCAAGCAATTTTTACTGAATGAGAACATGATAACACCAAATATTTACTCACAAAATAAAGCCAGATTCTTGCTCTCTCTCCAAGAATGTGAACATTGATTTTAAGTATAGAAAAGTTCATAAACAAACAGCTGGATAAGTATTTGGTATCTGACTAAGAAAAACAATACCTTCATGGCCAACACAGCAGCATTTCAATTCATGGACATTTGTTTAAAAAGCACCCAATCCATGCCAGGCGAATGAGATACAAAACATGCAAACTTTCACTTTAGATAACTGCACAATATAGGTGAATGTGTAGTTTAACCTTTAAACATATTCAATCTTCAAAGCTAGTTATAACTAAAATCATAATCATGCAGGATTGCTAATGCTAGGCTAGAAACAGGACTTAAGGTTATGCCACCTACAAGGAGCATTCACCCCTTAGTTCTGGCCCTCTCTGTGGCCATCTTTTACTACCAATTAAATGGCTCGGGATTTCAGCTGGTCAAATCACACATGCAGCATGGAAAATAGTGTTTATCATAATACATATCCATTTTATTTGTATTTTGTAGTGATGTAATGGCAAAAAATGGCCAACTCATCTCCAAATAGCATTACCAACATTTAACAGATCCACTTGGATAAGTTCAGATAATGCAGGTCTACTGCACTGTACCAGGCACAATGAGCATATGACATGCCTCAGAAATAATACCATTACAATGTATACCTTGCCTTACACAGAAGTTACTTGTCTTTACCTTTGACTTCAAAACTCCCATGAAATTAAGTAGGTATCTAGCAGACCAGTGTCCTAGGATTGCAAAATTTTGATGTAAAATGACACCCTGTGGGTAATATTTTTCCACTCTTTTTCCCAGTTTTACTGTGAATTTTCCACTCCCTAAA
>JARFNR010376739.1:0-10282 GCA_030323935.1 Semibalanus cariosus
AGTGTGGTATAATTCACGTGCTATTGTAATGCCTGGGTTTCTCCATTTAGGTGTGCAATGTTGCATGTATGGGAAATAATTAGTATATCCATAGAAAGAAAACATTTAAATAAATACACAGCTTGGGCTTCTTACAGCAGATCGTCGGATCATGTGCAACTCTTTTGGCAGTGAGATGAGTAATACAGATGATCATGTTCGCACGGAACATGAAAAGCCGAAGCGACCAATCTCACAAACTGGCACAAGCCATGGCCAAGAGCGACACTGCAATATCATAACTCCCCAACCGTAGCCTACACAGGCCACCGCACAGCAGCCGGCCCCGTCCGACGCACCGTTGACCATGGTGACGGTGTTGCGCTGGATGAGCAGCGTCTCGGCCGGCATGCCATCCCTCGTCACTGCCACGGAGGCGCCCTGCTTGCTGAGGTCGAACGCGAGCCGGACCGTGCGTCCGGTGGGCGTGGTGTGGCTGATCAGACGGCCGTACTGGTCGTAGTCGTACACGGTGCTGCGGCCGGCAGCGTCGTAACGCGCCCCCATCAGACCTGACGCGATCGCTGGGTGTCAGCTCTCAGGTGGGCGGTGGTTGTGGAGACCAGTAGTGGTAGGTATAGAGCGCGGCAAGGTACAGAACAGAAGACAGTATGCTGCATGTAGAGGGCAGTGATGACGTACAGTGCAGAACAAAATATGTTCTGTCCATTTCCTCGACACCACCGTCTGCCGGTGCTGCAGGCAGTGGAATCCTATGCAATTACTAAAGCCCTCGCCCCCGGTATCAGGGGCGAGGGCATCAATAGTTCCATTGGATTTCACTGCATGCACCACCGACAGTGGTGTCGAGGAAGTGGACAGAACATTTGTTCTGCACTGTACATATGGAAGGCAGCATTTGCTGGCACGCCTGCATCAACATAGTGTACTGGACTAGATGTATACATTTTAATATAGCCATGTAAGAGACGATCCAAAAGTGAAATTGTCATAAAATTGGTTAAATGTAAAATGAAAAATCATGAATCATTGGTGAAGAATGCTTAGGTCCTCTGAAAACGTCTCGATCGAACATCAGCTTATCCACCCACCGGAGATGTCGAGGTACTCGAAGCTGGTGTTGAAGCGGTCCGGCGTGATGAACTGCTGCAGCTGGCCGCTGCTCGGGGACATGATCACCTCGCACTTCTGACCCAGCGGGTTGTCGATCGAGGTCACCTGAAGGTCACCAGGGTCACCGACGGGGTCAGTGGTGTCGCAACTCGCACACCGATATAGTTGCATCGTACAACAGCGTGTGCTTGTTCGGGGTCGTCGTCGTGGTCGGGCAATGCAGTCCCGCTGTGTCTGCTATTCCAGGTCAGCGACCAACCGCCTATGTGTCAAACAAATTCACGACCTAATCTGTCTCTAAATGACTCATTGAAAGGACTCACTCATGACTATAGTTTCATTCTAGTGAACCTAAATACCTTCTGTAATAATAAATTTAAAACATGAAACAATGCCCAAATTATGACATTTACTTTACGACAAATATTTTCAGACATTCATTCCAACCGCTGCTGCGATTTCAGCAGATATTAACGCGACGAATCCACCTCTCGCCACCTCTTGTTCGTCATCCCCACCTGGTACGAGTAGTCTCTCAGGAAGGACACCTTGTTCCCGATGGCGTCCGTCACCGAACTCAGCCTTCCGTTGCTCGCATTCAAGTTGTAGGTAAACTTGTACAGCGTGCTACGCGTTACGATGTTGCGCGTCTCCGTGTGCTGGCCGAACCGGTTAAAGATGTACGTGTGTCCTGCCTCTGGCGCGTGGATGTGGAAGCTGCCGCGCTGGTCGGCGGCCGGCAGCGGCGCCGACACCGTCCGCAGCCGGTAGTTGGCCTGGTCGGAGATGTGCACCGTGCCGTCCGGCGTCACGGCCAGCGCCGAGATGCCGCCCAGCAGCGCGTCTGACGCCAGCACGTGCTCCTCGTCGAAACAGCGGCAGTCCTCCTCGCGGCAGTTGCACTTGGGCTCGCCGCCGGCCAGCGGCTGCATGGTGCCGTCCGTCTGGATCACGCGCACCCGGTTCACGCGCTGACTGTCACTCTCGGCTACCAGCAGGTCACCGCCCGGCGAGAAGGCCAGACTCTGCGGGGAGACGAGCGTCGTCTGCGCGGCCAGCTCGGGCGGGGTGCGCTGCCAGCGCGAGGTGCACTGCAGCGGCTTCCCAGCCACCAGACGGACACGGTAATCCGAGGTCAGCTGGAACACCTGCCGTGAGGAAAAGGCAGGTCAGAGGTCAGATGGAACAACTGCTGCAGGGGAGAGGGGAGGGTCAGAGATCAGCTGCAGGGGAGGAGAGGGGGAGGGTCAGTTGAGGTCAAAGGCAGGATCGAAGAATGACAACAACCTGCTTCCAAGTTTCGCAAACATTCCAATGCATGTTGTAAAACAGCAGAAGGATGGCACTGCTGTACCACAACAAGGATTTCCTTGCAGTCCGCTCAAGCTTTAGGTACAAAGTACATTTTTACTATTTGATCATGTGTTTACAATTTACATGTTTACGATATTACGTAGTGTCCAAGGTTTTCTCGACACTGATATACGATATTGTTACTACATTCATAACATTTTCACGACTGCTCAATGTTCATTGCTCAAGAGTCATTGAGGCTTGAAGTCGTCTCGCCCTCGCAACTCCCCAAATCCATATTTCAATTCACCAAGTAAATATCTTCTTGTCTTGACGTAGTTCGATAAGTATCCTATCAAAAGTAGCTTAGGCCCTATTGCGATTCACCACCGTAATAGTATTTCCGTGGGAAATATATTCAAAGAAAAATGTTGTGCTCAAAGCCACGTCGCGCATTGGCTGACGCGTTACCATGTTTCTGTGCGCGCAGCAACACCATCTTACAGTTCCGTGCATTAATTGTGTGTGGTTTCCCGGGTTAGGGACGGACTACCGCGAAGGCTTCCTGTTATTTAGTGTTGATAGTCAAACTTAAATTGTTGAAATTGTTTGTCAATTGATATATTGCTAAGTTTTCCTAGAGGTTGAATCATGATCACTGGATTCCCTGGAGATTCATTTCATGGCGACTGGATGGGGAAAAACGAAGTCAGAAGATGAAACTGTTCCGCTTTCTTAACACTAGGCCGTCTCGCTATTTAATGTTTATGGTATTTAAAAAATACGTCGGTTAGAGAAATAAAATGTCAAACTCAGAAGCATGACAAAATTGAATATGTATGCAGCCACAGGGGAATATATTTACTTAAAACAGAACCCGTGTGATTGTCGATGAAGTGCAGACTGCCATCTAGCGACGAACAGCAAACTACTCCCGACCCTTACCATATGGTCGTCGATGAAGTGCAGACTGCCATCTAGCGGTGAGACGGCCAGCTCGGTGGGCCAGCGGAGTTGCACCTGCTCCCGGCTCAGCGTGCCGATGCACGGGAAAGGTCTCCAGTGCGACTTGTGCAGGTTGTTGCCGACCAGGGTACTGATGATTTGGTAGGGGTCCACCATACGGATGTTGGTGCCGTCAGCGAAGAACAGGCTGCCGTCCGCGCCAACCACGATACCTGCGACGCAGCGGTTGAGAGTGAGACGTTGGGAGGGCGGAGTGAATGTGAAGCTGGCTTTTCTTTGACAAATATGTACTGCCGGTTCGAACTAAAAGTATTGGTTCGCTTAATTGGTTTGATCATCAAAAATATAACATTTTAATCCTGAACGAAATATCCAGTCGCCCCAGTCTCTCTTACAATGAGACCGGCCTGTGTTCTACGTACTGGCCGGTTCACTGCGCCTCACCTTTGGGGTATGTGAGCCGGGCGTGTCTGGCGCGGCCGCCGTCTCCGCAGTTGAACTCGTCTCCTGGCGGACACCGCTCTCCGCTACCCACCACCGGCTCCAGGTTCTCCGCCAGTCGGCTGGCGTGGCTGAGTCGGCGCACCCGCAGGATCTGGTACGCCTCCGGGTCGCTGACGTACAGCGAGCCGTCCAGCGGACTCACCGCTAGGTGGTACCGGTACGACACGCCCGTCGAGCTGCCGGTCACGGCGCGTGACGTCAGAAGGGGGTGTTCCGGCATGCATCGTTAATAGGGCACACTGTGTCGCGCAGAGGCGAGGTGTTCGCGTTTGGAAGGTTTCCGAGCCCCTCATTAGAGGAAAGCCTGTTTCAGGGTAGAGTGGCGTTCGTGGCGAGCGACACATGACGAGGTCCGCCCTGGTTTAAGCCTCTTTTAGATTATTACACGTAGTTGCCGACAGATTAATAGACTTTTCACGTGTTCCAAGGCAGACAAATCCGGATCAGGGCGGAAGCTATTTATTACAGTGGACATCACATGGCACAGGATACAGATTTAACGTGCTTCGTGTCACGAAACGATATTTCACCCTGAAACTGTGACGTTCGTCCTCATTTTTACAGGTTACATATTCAAACAGACAATGCAGACGTTTCAAATCGCCGCTCCATTGTTATCTACGTATGTATTGGAATAATGTGTGCTACTGCTGATATGGTCACTATCCTTACCTCTCTATCCCTCCACTGCTTAGCCAGTGGACGGGGCCAGTAAGTTACCATTCCCACTTCTTCCCATCCCATACCCATCCTCCTCCCACCTCCCATCCTCCAATCCTTCCTCCCACTCCTCTTTCCCTCCCCCACTCCGCGTCCCCACCACCCATCACCACTCACTTGAGCTCTGCCACCGTCTCGACGTGTCCTGCCGGCGTGATGCGGCGGATCAGGTTGAAGTCGCCGACATAGAGCGAGCCATCAGGCGCGGCGGCCAGTGCGGTGGCCGCCAGCAGCCGCTGCTGCCCGGCAGGCCCCTCGCAGTGAGTACAGGCGATCGGCCGCTGGTGACTGCCGCCCATTGTGGTCCGCAGCACCTGGGGCCGCTGGCGCAGGTGGATGTTGGTACCGTCACCCTTCTGGAGAATGCCTGCAGTGAAGGAAGAAGGGATGTTACTGGCTGATGAAGCTTGGCGTCGAGGTGCTATGCTTAAATTCACAGCAAAGTTTTAAAATTGCAAATTTGTGATCACATTGCCATCATTTTGCACAGTAAGTCTGAATTTTGTAGAGAATGGCAGCCTGTGAGTTTCATTCCTACCCTCGGGTATGTTGTAGGCGTGGTGGATGTCGAGGTTCCAGCCGCCGATCTCCGAGATGCTGATGTCGCTGCCGGCGATGGTGGTGGTCTGAGTGTCCCAGATGATCTGGCCACAGTCGGCGTACTCATACCCCACGCGCACGACGGCCGTGGCCACGCCGTACACCCGCTGGCTGTGGGACGGTAGAGGACGGTGGTCAGCCGGCGGGGTCGCTGGGTCATACACGGGCAGCGAGAACAACTGGTGGAGGCTGGTGTCTCCAACTGGGCATTCTTACTTGTGGTCCTCAGCCATGACTCATGGGGTTGTTAAATGCTCACAGGCTGGACTGTGTGTTCTATAAACACGGATATTTCGAACACTCAGAAGTCTGTCGGGCATGTCATTTGGCATTTCATGTCAGTGCTTCCTAATTACGGGGACGAGAAGTACCGCTCGTGCTAGTTCTTCCTTAAATACCGTGTCATACAACACATTGACACACTAACAATGTATGTTCTAACTAAAAGTGCACCAGAGCCAGCTTTGGCATGGAGGGCGTTGTCGAGCTTGTTCGACCGACAGTGCTGATGATTTATGCCTGGTGTCAGCTGTGGGGCGGTGAAGCGGGCCGCACGGACTGCAGTGGGGGGCGCCACACGGCCCGCACGTGGCGCCACCGTCGCGTCGGCCGCGTGACGCCATGTTGACTCGCGCCGCCCGACACGCAACACTGTTTACACGGGGAGTCTAGCCGTTCTGGGAAAACCCTGGCACCTCCGGACCGAGAGGCGTATGAGGCAGCACGTGCCGGCTCTGGTGAGTTTCTTCAAAGACTGGCAAGTTGCAGGGCTACTTTATAATTTAGAACTCTACACACGTACGAAAACTAAGGTTATGTGTGGAAACAAGTCTGGTAACCCACTATCTCGGGTTAAATATAATACTTCGTGGAAACTTAAGCTTCGCGAGTGTAGGCGAATTGAGTCTGAGTGTGGAACAAGCTTCGTAACCCGCTCGCTCCGTAAAAATCAATTCAGCAACGCGCTGGATGCCAATCCCGTCCGCACCTGTACACATTGAGCCTGTTCCAGGAGTATGTGAACTTGATGTTGGGCTCTGCCTCGAACGTCTTCTTGAAGAGTTCTCCTTGCAGGTGGACCCGGAGGTGGACGAGCCGTAGCGCTGGCGGCACCAGCTCGGGCGTCAGCTGCAGCTGGATGGTGCTCTGGTAGCCGCGGCTGCGGGACGAGTGGTAGACCAGGTGGAGCTCCGTGGCCGGCACCGGCAGAGACTCCTGTACCACCTGGGACTCGGCCAACACCGCCGACTCCTCGGGACACCCGCCTGAGAGGTAACACACGGGGCGTTATATCAGAAGTTGTATAACGCGTTATATTAGGATATAAGGAGGTGGTAGAACGGTGGTGACAGGTGGTCAGTCTTCACATGGGAATCGGTAGTGTTCTGAGGTCAGCTTTCCGGCTTTCTTTCCTTTGTCGATATAAGTCAATGAAACGAACCTTTAACAGACCAAAAGCCATATAGCAACTTTTTAACACCGATAAATATAATACAAACTTGACCTGTTACTAACAAACACGACACATCATACTCGGCTTAGTGCTATGAGAGCAGCACAGCAAACATGATTATTGATTTTACGCGCCACTCTTAAACTTACTCAAACTGTATTATCAAGATGACGTTCATTGCAAGCCAACAATGACATGAATCTATTCTTGAATGGCTCACAGAGTCACCAGCCAGCGCCACACAGTCCGCTATTACCTCCTCTCCCGGTGACGCAACTCACCCTGAAACTCGTGTTTCCAGCTGGCCAGCACCACTGGCTTCATGACGTCATAGTCGTGCTCGGTGCAGGTCGGCGAGCCGGCGTACGAGGCTGCCGCCGCCTCTCTTGTCAGCTGCACGTCGTCGATGACGATGATCTGGAGGCAGTGGAGGCGGCGCGTCAGCCACGGGAGCGACCGCAGTCAGAAAGGCCACAACGCAACCGCTTTACAGTGGTGCACTGCACGTGTGGGTGAAACAAAAATTATGTTTTGTTGTTTCTAACGGCAGTGGTATCTTTGCATTCATACTAACATCTAACAGAATATTGTTTTGTGTCTTTATGAATATCCTCTTGCAATGATAGCAAACACCTGGAAGGAGCAACGACGGCTGAATTACATTTATAAAATTAGAATTAGTGTCATTGTGTGTAGAGCTTGCGGTCTGCATACTGATTGGCAATTTCGAACTCAACATGGGGGTCAGAAGTGCGTTATTCACACACAAAGACAGCCTCGGACTGATCACCAGTCGGTGAACTCCACCTCACACCCGTCCTCGACCTCACCTCGTTCCAGGGCACGTGCAGGACGCGCTCGCCCGGCGTGAACGGAGAGCGGCGGAACCAGAGCTTCACCGCGCCGCCGCCATTGGCCAGGAAGTCGAACCAGCCGTCGGCGCGGGTCAGCGTGAAGCCCTCGGCCGGGTTGTCGGAGCTGACCCGCACCCCGGGCACGCCGTAGCCGGCCTCAGTGGTCACCCGACCGCGCAGCACTGCCGCCCGACTGAGGAACGCCAGGTCACAGGTGAGACTGAGAGGTCAGAACGCCAGGTCACAGGTGAGACTGAGAGGTCAGAACGGCTGGTCACAGGTGAGACTGAGAGGTCAGAACGGCTGGTCACAGGTCAGACAGAGGTCAGAACGGCTGGTCACAGGTCAGACTGAGAGGTCAGAACGGCTGGCCACAGGTCAGACTGAGAGGTCAGAACGGCTGGCTACAGGTCAGACTGAGAGGTCAGAACGGCTGGTCACCAGTCAGACAGAGGTCAAACACACGGCAGAGTACAGATCAGTGGTCAGATGCGCGACACAGAAAGCCACAGAAGAGAGGTCAGAGGTGAGGGCAAGGGCAGTAACAGACCACACCAAAATACTTATCTGGGACTGCAGCTGGAATATCGCATGTTTAAGGCTAGGATAAAGACCAATAGCAAAAGCAAAGGCTAGGAATATGCAGTTTTTGGACTAGAGCTACTTCAACACTCATTTGTCAGAAAGAAGAGACCAATGGTCATGAAAATGAATCGATTTATTAACTTTAAATCACGGGGAGGTGCGATACGCGACGATATTAGCAGTCTTATAGCAAAGGTGGTTATTGATTTTTTAAGTGAAAGGTCAGGTTATATTTACCCCCGGCTTCAGGTGGTGTGAGGAGATTGGAAGTTCAGGATAGAGAAGTGTGAACAAAAGTTAAATTTCAGATACCAGAGGTCACGAGGTAGTAAAACCAAACGGCATCCAGATCAAATGTCAGCGGTCTCGTGCTGAAATTGACTGAAGGGTGATCGACATGTGGCAGATCGGGGCACGAATATCGTCCGGGAAGTCAAACGATTCCACCGCCGGATATTTGGTTAAGGCTGGTCAGAGGTCAACGGAACATGTATGGAGAAGGTCAAGGATCAGACGGTACATCCGAGATGGCTCCACAGCTATCACATATGCAATAATGGCAGTGATCAATCCGTCAGCTTCGGTATTACAGATCACCAGATAAAGCTGGTATACTATTGGTAGGTAGGTACAGGTGCGTTTACTTAAACGGGCCTTAATAATCGTATGGCTCCACTTTGCATGTCACTAACATTTACATTGGGCACATATTTTCTCCTTCGGAAGTTAAAATGTGCAATGTTTCGTTTTCATGCATTCTAAGAGAGCTTTATTAGAGTGCTAACAAATTGTAGATAACAAAAAGGTCAGAGATACAATATTCTTAAATGTGGCGATTGCTACACATTCTGGTCATAAACTACAGAAGAGCTAAACGTCAGGACTGAGGAGAACACACAGCCCTCGACTCAACATTACAATTGTCACGGCATAGATAACTGAAGGAAGGACCAGGGAGGACAAAGGAATGAATCAGCAACGACGTTGGTCATACGAAGAGAAGTGGAGACACTACTTACGTTAACAGAGAACTCAAGCAATTAAGGTTTATAAAATAAAATAGAAGCATAACATTGACGCTTAGAGTACAAGTGCAGGTTGAATTGACCCTGTGCCACATATCCGCATCTGGTGTGCTAACTCTACCTTACCTGGCGTTAAACGTTTTCCAGAATAGGCTGCCACACACAGAGAAGGGGACAGTTGTAAAAGAGCCTTTCACAGGTATAGCGAAAGCCATAACTCTAAACGTCAAACGAGCAACTAACGTCGCTTGTCACGGTGCCTTTGACATAAACTTTAGCCGACTAGCAACATAGGAATCACAGGGATCATCATAACACATATTTATGGCTCGAAACACACGCGGCGGACATTTTAGGCCAAGGTGTGAAATATGTCGCTAGCTTAGGCTGAAATATGTGATATAAATGGCCCACTTCTGGGCTTAGTGATGTAGTGAACGGACGTAAGTTATTAACATTGTATGATACATGGGTGCGACGTGATCGAACTTCTCATGGAAGTCGGCGCTTGCTCGAATCCGCAATGCTTGGTTATTGCCTCAAACAGCGAAAATCGATGCTGATCTTGGACAATAGGACTGTTTTATTTCATATTTATATTATTTAAAAAGTTTAACAAATTGACATAAGCTCAAAAGCAAATCAAAGTATACTCCTCATTTCTTGGTTTTATGAACTTGTGTCTGAATAAGGCGAAAGTATCGTTGTTTTAACACTGAAAGCAGGCTCGCCTACGCTAGGGACATGGCAAACATACCGCCTATATATTTCCACACCAATGACATCCACCATGGGCACCACTCATTCTCTCCACACCAACACACGTTCACACGCCCACGCCAACACACGCAGAGGCCGGCGATCCCCCGTCCCACCTCCCCCCGCTGCCCGTCCCCCTCCGCTCCTCACCTCTGGTTGTAGACCTCGCCACGCGCGTAGCGCTGCACGCTGTCCTCCTCGATGAGGAACTGGCTGCGCTCGTAGAAGGAGGCGGTAATGCGGGGCGGATGTTTGCCCAGCAGGATCTCCACCGGGTCCGGGGCGCTCAGGCACAGCTGACTGTCGGCGCAGGCCGGCGACTGGCAGCACTCTGGGTCCTCACAGTCCGTCAGCTTGTCTGGGGAGGACGTGAGGACACGGTCAGATGACATAGCAGCACTCCGGGTCCT
>JARFNR010377184.1:0-10271 GCA_030323935.1 Semibalanus cariosus
GGGCATACTTGTATTGAATGCCCCCCCCCCCAATGTTTCTGTGGGTGGGGGTGGGAATTTGTTTCTTATGCCCCCCCCCCTGGATCCGCCAGTGAGCTGTTAGTTACACCTGGATGGCTAATGAGTCTCATGACTGGCCATTGGACAATATCAAGAGAATGCGGCGGCCCAATAAAAGCTATTGTAGGTGGCGCTGGTGACTATCATGATTCCAGCACCAGGCAGTTGCCTCCGGCTGCTGTGGGCAAATGGGCAATGGTGTTTTTTAGATCTAAAAATTCAGTATTTTCTTGCCAGATAAGTAAGCTGATGCACACATTTTTTAATGCATTTTCTTTTGGAAAATATAAAATAAATATAGGCATATTTAATAGAAGTGGTATTTCTTTGGACCATTACAATGTTCAACCATTAAATGTGAAATGGTATATTTGGGCCAATTTAAAATATATCTGTTGTCTATTAAGATAAGCCATCGACGAGATATGGACGCTGATCCCAGCATCCGATCGCAAAATTTATCTTTCATCGTCAGAATGAAGCGGCGATGGTGGAAATGAAGGTGCCCGAAAGGTGATAAGTGATTACGGTCTGCCCGAATCGGATCAGAAGTAAATGCAGTGAGCGCCGGAATGGTGCACTCCTTATGACGTAGGTATCCAGAACTCGCACAACAATGAGCTGCTGAATACAACCACTCTTATTGTCACTTCGTACGCTTCTCATACACTTGGCAGTTACTTTAACGTTTTATTGTGGAACATTCACGGGGTTGACATGATAGTACCGACTACATACGTCTAGTGAAGCGGGCGACGAAGAGACGAATGACAGCCAGAGTCTGCCTTCGCTCTCGGCAAACGCGCTACCAACTACCGGAGATAAATTAACAAGGAGCCGGCGGAGATGCAAAGCTAGCTAATACGAGCAGACGTCGGTGAGCACACTGAAATGGACCCATGCAGGCAGCACAGTGAGACACGTCTATGTCTCTCTCTCTCTCTCCCTCCCGTCACAGAACCCTGCCTCCCCCTCCCCGTCGCAAAACTCTGCTTTCCTCTCACACGCCACTTTGATTACCTCTCTCCGGTCCGTCTAGCCAACTTGTTCCCCCCACTCCCAGCATCCGGCAGAGGTCACTGACCTCAGGTCAGTCCAGGCCGGATCCCCAGCCGCCCCGAGCTGCCTCCTGCGGGCGCGGCAGACTTTCCACTAACTACACTCATCCGCATCGAGACAGTGGGAAAAGAGCACCAACGCCGAGTGCCACGCGTTCGACAATGACTAGTTCACACCTCGTCTCGCCTTCGCTGTCACTCCACCGTCCGGGTCGATAACGACTCGATCGACTCAACGCGTCTCGGATCGACTCGACGTGACTCGAATCGGCTCGACGCGGCTCGACGCGCCGACTGAGTGCCGGTGTTGAGCTCACACGCACCGCGCACAAGACGCGACCGACTATACACGGTGCAAAACTGCACCTATATCAAACACGGTACAAAACACAGCGCACGGTAGCAAAACTGAAAGCGACAAGCGTCCGCCGCCACGGTGTCTCGCAGCACCGCCCTGCGCTATACGCTACATACAGCGGGTGAGTAGCGTGAGAATCGTCGCGGTCAGCGAGTGCTCGTCGTCCTAATAATACCACGGGCGCCGAGTCGCGGGCTGGCAGTGAAAGCGTCCGAAAACGTCTTGGACGAGACCCGCGGGCGGCGGCGCCCAGGGCCGGCCTGACCGGCCAGTCCACCCGGCGCCACGCGCTGCCGCCAGCCGCCCCGGTCCGCCTTCGGCCAGAGAAGACATCACTTTGTACGATGGCGGCGGCCGCCGGTCGGTGGTCAGTTGGTCAGGTCGGTGGTCAGTTGGTCAGGTCGGTCAGTCGGTCGGTCGGTCGGTCGGTCGGTCACGCGGCGCCTCCCGTCAACAAAGCGGGCGCCGCGACAGCTAACTCTACAATACACATGAGTTGTACACGACCCTGGGCGGGGCGCGTGGAGCGGCGACGCGAGCCAGTTGCCTCTGAAGCGCGAGGGTGCTGGCGGGGGGACGCACGCACACACATGCAGCGAACAGCACAGCGGAGAGCAGCAGGACATACAACACGGAGCGGGCAGCGCGTGCCTCCGGACCGGCCGGTCACGGCCCCGCCCAGGTCTCAGCTCATACTCCGCTCCCTCTCAGCGTTCGACCAGCGCTTGACCGGCGCTCGACCGACGCCCGACCGACGTGAGGTCAGTGCGTGGCCGGTGCTCGGCCGGCGCTCGGTCGGCGTGTGCCGGCGCGGGTTCTACAGCCGGAGCTTCGGACTTGAGTTGGCCATGGTATTGTACCGGGGGATGGGCGGCTCAGTCGGCGCGCGTCTTGTAGCTGGACTTCCAGACCTCAGCCAGCACGACGGCAGAGTGGAACCGATGGAAGATGGCCAGCGGCAGAGTGATACGCAGCATCACCGCCCAGTGCAGCGGCCCGTAAAAGTCCAGCTGAGGAATACACAAACACATACATCAGGGTCAGTTCTGGTACGGAAGTTCGGCAACGGCTGTAACGCATTAGTCTTGGAAGGAACGAAACCTAAACGTCACATTCCAGTAGGATAAGATAAGATAGAAATGATAAGTTAGTTATATTCACATACATTAAAATATTACAACGCAAAATGGGTCAAGAGTTTTCTGCTTAAGTGTGGCGAGGGGCAAACGAAAATGAACAATCGCCACGCAAGCTAAAAGGGTATCTGCAAGACGCATCTAACTACCAAACCATGGAAGTGACAGATACACTGAGAGCCTGCTCGTAGTTACGCCCTGAGTGTGCTGCCTAATCTCCGGTAAAGTTAGAAACCGAGACAGCCACTTATTACCAGCGATGAGTACTCATTCCCGCCTGAGCTGCAGATTTCGCACAACAGCGCCAGATGACCGCGACAAATCTCCAGCGTTCACACAAATCACCAATCTGAGTATCGAATAATAGCCACTGCACGGCCGAGCGTTCTGTGGGAAATTCTATTCGGCGCCACCCAGGCGGATCGTGAGAGGCTCTGAGAGTGTGAACGGTAACAGATCGGCCGCTAACGGGGGGTAACAGATCGGCCGCTAACGGGGAACACCTGACCCACTGAGCGGTCATGGAGCGGGCGTCACCCCCGTCAGGCTCCACTGCCGCGCGGCTAACCAGACTGACTGCCGCGCGGCTGACCAGGCTGACGAGGCAGATCTGACGCGCCGACAGTCACAGCTGGCTTCGTTGGAATCGGAAATCATTAACCGCGAGAAAATGTTCATCACTCATTGAATTGCACTGATACGAACTGGTTCTGATTCAATGAATTGGTTAATTGGTCGGGAATGCAAGATAAATGGAAACGGGGAAGATTAATGATCAGAAGATGACATTTTTTTTTAAATCATCGCCCGTATCGAAATTTCGTTTCATGCCACACTAGCGACTTTCTTACAGTTCGCTCCTTCAGAACATATTTTGATCGTCTCATTTCCCTACTGTCTGTTTAAACCAGTGGTTCCCAAACGGTGTGTCATGACCCCATTTGGGGTAACGGAGCCATTCTGCGGGGTAGCGAAGGCCTGAGAAGTTGAACCATAAATGTTACGCTAAGACAGCTTTGATGC
This sequence comes from Semibalanus cariosus, assembly GCA_030323935.1. NCBI lineage: Eukaryota > Metazoa > Arthropoda > Thecostraca > Balanomorpha > Balanidae > Semibalanus > Semibalanus cariosus. The sequence continues at coordinate 3,636 of JARFNR010377184.1, forward strand.
AGCCCTCGGCTAACGATATAACTTTTTGGTGCGCCTTGTCGGCAACGAAGTCCAGAATTGAGAAATTTGTGAAGAAAAGGGAATAAATACATGTGCGCTCTCAGTCTTTGTTTGTATTGCCAGTTGCGACGCTCCAATAGAAGTGTGTAAACAGGTGCAACCAACACATTGGGAAACAACGCTATTTTTGATAAATCGGTATAAATTTTGAAGGGTGGGGTAATGGCCTCCTCTGACTGCTGAAAAGGGGTGATTGTGTCGGGAGGGCTGGGAACCACTGGTTTAAACAATGTGTAACGGAATATTCATTTATTGACGTCCGTTGCAAGTTATCAACAACACTTTGATGTGCAAATGCACATTTCCTATTGCATTATTAACTTGATCGTTCGCACAGCAGTTAGTGTTCAAACTTCTTCGCCGATACCAAGAGTTGTCAGCACGTGTTGCACTGATCCTTGCATGTTCGAAAGGCTTTGCAATTCTCTAAGCGCCATCTGCTTGTTTCGAGTTTTCCTCACAGATGCCCTGTCAGCAACTTTGGACTCTCTCTCTCTCTCTCTCGCCGCGTTGCCAGCGCCCCACAGAAGGCGGCGGTGATTCGCGTGGCGGAGCCGCCAGCACGGGCGGCCAGCTGACGGCATGTCCCGCTTTGAACGGCGGCTTAGGCTGGGTACCGTGACCACCACCAGACGGCAGGCAAATGTGCCTCCTTAGCTACCCATTCAGCCGACGTCAGTCAGGTCGTCATACAGCGCCGCACGGCGTCACATGGTATCATACGGCTAGGTGGCGGCGTCTATCAGATAGGAAAGGGATGAGTTTGGAAATAATTATCTTCCCCGACTCCGCGAAACTAATCACAATTCATTACCCAACGCATCCTAATCTGATCTCCGCTCCGTAAGGCTGTGGGTTGGATCATGAATTCCAATGTGCAGGCATCGGCTGAAACTACTCAAAGGACGTCGCTGGAGCCACTGACCTGAACCGGGTTGGCCTCGACCTTCCTGATCTCGAACGTGTAGACGACCCAGAGGGCGATGTTGCAGAGCAGGAGGAAGGTGACCACCTGACGTCCAGGCTTGCTGATGTCGTGGTCCGGCATGTAGACGGCGCGCTTCGACACGTCGGCAATGTACAACAGCTGGAACAGAACCTGAAACACAAGACCGGCAAACGGTGGTCAGGCTGAGTGGCGAGGTATGTATGGTCGGATTTGGACAACACGCAACAGTCAGAGTTGATATAGTCATTTGTATCTAGTACCTAGTCCGCTCCACAGGGTACGGTCCCATAGTTCGGTTGAGGGACGCTACGCGGCAGTTCTGCCCGGCAGGCCGGACTTCCGGAGCCCAGGCGAGGCGGCCGCGAGGCACCCCACAGGCCATCTCCGGCCGTGATAAAACCGTCAGCCGTGACAACTGCCTCCGCAACCGGTCACATACGCAGGTTACAGGTAACCGGACGGAGTTACGCGGTGTAAATGAGCGGCGATGTCGCGCATATGGACCTCTTGGCCCTTGGGAACGCCAGTAAGCGATCAACCAGCTGACGGCCTTAGTCTGTTCAGGAAATTATATGTAGAGAAACTGGACGTCTTTTTTCTCTATATACAGAGAAACTGGACGTCTTTTTTCTCTATATATAGAGAAACTGGACACCTTTTACCCTCGACTCTCCACAAGCAGCTGTAGAGATAACAAAACAAAAAAACAATCACGGAAATCCGAGCTCCGACAGTACTCCGCCTGTGGCGACCGTTGTCTAATTATGACTTGTGTCGGACAGTGGACACTGGACACATCCGGTAGCCTCAGGCGGTGTTTGTAACGAGCTGTGGTTTCCGTCATTACTGGGCGTCTTCCACCGCTCCGACGCGGCCTTCTCAGGGAGAGAGAGAGGACGCCACAGTCCTCGATACACCTCACTGAAGACACGCAACTAACTGTGCCCGCGGTCCCAGGCCACCCTGACGCCGCGTCTCTCCATTCGTCACGCAGGGCTGTGTGATTGACGGGCACGGTCCGGTCGCAGGGGAGAAATCGACAACAATTTGACACACAGTCGCGGGGAGTTTTGAAATCATGACAGCTATGGAGAACATTCAGACTTGTAACGACTCACATTTTTTTTAGTCGATTCAAGTCTGACTCAACAGCCGAAGAACTGACTCGACTCTTGGCTCAGTGCTGTTAAAAAAAAAATGAATCGACTCGACTCTTGACTCAAGTGCTGCTTATACAAATTGAATCGACTCGACTCTTGACTCATGTGCAGTTTTACCAAATTGAATTGACGACTCATAAATATATTTGAGTCGACTCAATTTGACTCATCATCACAAATTGCATTATTACTTGATGTTGACCGGGGGGGGGGGGTCGGGTGTTAGATAAAATCGCATTTTATCTAGTGTACACTGGTTTGCTCAGGGGAAGGGGCATGGCCCAAATGCCCCCTTGGCTATTTCCTTGTTACATTTGATTCAAATTTGTTTGAGTTGACTCAAGTTTGACTCACAACCGAAGAACTGATTCAACTCTTGACTCAAGTGCTGTTTCGAACAAATTGAATCGACTCAACTCTTGACTCAAGTGCCATTTTTTAAATGGATTCGACTCGACTCATGACTCATCCAAAAATGTCTGACTCATGAGTCGATTCATGACTCAACTCTGAGTCAGTTACAAGTCTGCTGCCAGTCACCACAAGGCGGGGCCAGCCATGATTGAAGTGAGCAGAGTACCTACAACATATATCTTGGTAATCTTCAGAAGGAATATTTAGAGGAATTTTGTGAGGAGCGCTGTCATTTTGCCTCTGAAGAGTTTTCATGTTGCATGTTTATTGTGTCACTATTTCTACGGTTTCATTGGATCATGGTCAGAACAAACACAAAAGAACGCACCTGTGCTTTTATTTAGAAGCCAATTTTGACATTTGAGAACTCTGTATTTTGGCCGCAATCTCAATACCAGTCAGCGCCAGCAGGGTGTTACATCTGTATACCATTTGTCGTGGACCTGAAGCTTCTCCAAGTGGGTCACTTACCTCAGGTATATGCCAATAGGTCAGAAGGGACCGTCTCTTGATGCAGCAATATGGTGTCATAGGCCACCAGTGTGTACACAGCAGCAGTGCGGCTGTCGTTGACTGATATATTTGACGGACATGCCATCAGCCGACTGACCGATCGAACGTGTCCAGACGTATTTACCCTGGACTATTGGCTCTGGTTGGTGCCGTTCACCGAATTTTGACAAAATCCTCCTGCAACACTCCGTGAATCGTGGACGCCCGTGGAGGGCTTCGCTCGATGGTTCTAACCGGAAGATAGAAGACGCGTGGTGCGGCACATCTTTCACAGAAAAGCCGAAATCTGTTTTCTCAAAAATGGCACCAGTGTTGAAAGCTGATCAAAATATAGGTACCTGTCCGAGATTATTATGAATGAAAATTAAAACTCATTATTGTCTTACGATGATGGTGATATATAATTATCACGTATTATTTTTTATTCTCATTTTGAAGAGTTTTAAAATTAACATTCATTATGAAAGACCACGTAGGACTTCAGTTAAAGTGAAAGCCGAAATCAACCGAAGCAGAATGGGGTGGCTAGTCAAAATTGTTTTTGCCCCCCAACTTTGAAATCGTTCCCGGGCCCCTGACATAACATGCTGCTCCCTAAAATGGCGGTGGACATATGGCGATAGGTTTTCCTCCAATGTTGGGCTCTATTGTTGAGCTCTGTAACGGCCACCTGTCTTGACAGTTTCCACTGCTGACCTTAATACTAATATTACGAAGATCGATCACTGGTCACTTTATGGAGATTCGTTTATGTTAAGCTGCCTACGAAGTAAGTGATTAAAGCATAGAAAAGATCATCTTTCCAATACTGCATGATCTAGCTTAATGTAAAAGTTCCTGAGTTGTTCGCATATAAACATTCGGCTTTTCACGCTTACATCTATCCACAAATTAAGAAATTCTTTCAAGTTTTTATCATATACCAGAAGTTTCGATATTCCTCATTTGAACATATTATAAACCTATCAGTTTTTGACAGCTAACCCTCGTCCTGGTGGAGGTCATTTGGACCACCCCCCGCCCCTGCAGTTTTTAGATAGCGGAAAAAGGCGGCGTGCAGCGCCGTCAAATTTTGTACAGCTATTACGAAATCAATTACTCACATTTTGTGAATGTTTTGACCTCAGGTTATCTCAGGTCAGGTCACCAGGTCACGTCAAGTGACCTTACCTCAAAAAAAATGTTTGTGGTCATGCCAAAGCCACATTTTGTGTGTGAGCGATTTGAAACTTGCAGGATTTCATAAGGTCATAAGTACCTACAATTCTTTTATCTCGGATTTGTTGTATCAGTGACCTATGGTCAGGTCCATTTCCTGACCTCCCCATTACCTATAAGTGAATGGGAAAATATACAAATGCTTCCTTTGCAGTTAATATGCATTGGATCAGACAAATTCTTTCAGAATCATGTTATTTTAGCTCATTTTTGATGAGCCAGGTGCCATTGTTGCTCAGTGACCTCTGCAAGGCCATCTGAGGTCATCTGAGGTCATCAACACTTTTTTTTGCTAATAAGTACTGATGTAATGAAGATAGAGACGTGCGGATGACACCATTGTGTTTGCCTCGTCGAGACGTGTCGCCTCATGTGCAACATGACATACCTGGGTCAACAAATGACCTTGAACAAAGGTCAAATTTTGAAGTTGACCTAATAAAGTCATCATTAATATGTTTCAAAGAGCCTTAACGAGACAAACACATGGTGTTAAAATTATGGCTCTATCTTAAGTAAGTAAAAAGTTATTTGCGAAAACCAGTTTGACCAAAAATCGCTTTTTTGATCTTTGGTGACCTATGGAGCCTAAACTATTGACCTTAGCTCAAGTTTGGACGCGTAGGCGATTACATTTTGAAGAGTTTTTTTCCGTTTTTTCTAGCGATCACAGTTCCCGAGATATTTGAGGGTGTTCGAAGCGAAGTTCTAAAACTGGAAATTTTTACCTTTGATGACTCTGGTGACCTCAATATTGACCTGAGCAAAAAAATACCTGCGTAACTTTGAATGTCCATGTCCAGAGCTTTCGAACGCTTTTTTCTGCGTCTTTCTATCCCCTTTAGTTTTCGAGTTAGATGGGTCATTTTGACCCCCCCCCCCCCCATCAGGGCGAAGTAGTCTCAGAGGGCCACCAAGGTGCGGGTTAAAGCAGATTTTGTTGCGATTTAATCAAATGTTTTGAAATTTGGTCAAACTGAATATGACTGAGCATGAACTATACCTGTCAAAGGCCATTGAAGCCTGACCGTGGTGCAGAAGCAGCGAGGCCAGGATGACGTCACTGGCCTTGACAGTCAGCGGCAAACACTTCAATCTTCCCTCCATTTCCCCGGTACGGCCCACACTTCAATCTTCCCTCCATTTCCCCTGTACGATTCAGACGGTGATGACGGGCCTCCAGCTCAGCTGAATAATAACACCCACTTCCCATACCATGTGGGGAGCGTCTGGCGATGACAAGAAATTGTGATCACAGTGCAGGGGCAGTCTCAGATGATATGGTTCCGTCTGGTGGAAAATCACATTTTGATTCCTTGTCGTCTTCACCATGCCAACAGATCAAGAGTCTCAATATTACAAGTCTGAACTAAACAGAGTCATGATAATCCGGAAACCGTACGTGTTGTTAGAAGTAAAAGTGATGTTTTGCCTGCTAAGTGTTTAGGTATTTGCTGTAATTTCAGATAAGATCAACATGAGTCACATTCCTTTTGCTATGCGTACATGTGTATATGATGTTTTTATTGTTTCAGCCCAGCAAACCAATTTTGTATCTTGCATTGTGTCGTTACATGTATTTTCTTTCATTAAATGGAACAGTTCACCTTGTCAGATTTCTTGCTAGTTGGGAGTAAAATGCTTCATAATGGGCATCTTGAGCTCAAAATCACGAATATGACTTTGGTTTGGACCATAGATGGATATCTGTTAAGAAAAAGGAAAGTGTCTTTTTGTATGACATGTGACGTCATATAGCACCAGTGGTTGTTCTGGCTCCGCCTGTCGCCTACTACAGTCTCTGACAATTGGCCGTCGCGCCGCCCGGGCGGCTGAGCGGATATTAGCGAGGCGTCGTGATCAGAGACTACGTGCCAGAGAGTGTACCAATAGCCCCGGCTGTGAGGTCAACAAGTCAGTCAATCAGCGATCGGGGCCACGGTGCATACTGCATACTTTTGGTACGGTAGGTATACATTAACCCGCGCTTGACCGGGGTCTCAGCCGAACGCCATTGACCGGGGAGGGGCAAATATTGCCCCCCTCGTTATCTCCGGAACCAATGATCGCAGCGAGACGCGCAAGACGGCGTTTGAAAGCTCTCACTGAGACATATCTAAAGCATGCTCTAAAATTTTGAATTGGGGTCACATATCAGGTCAAGGTCGGGTCAAAGGTCAAAATCGAGACATTTGGGTTTATGGAACATACTTTCCATCCAAGGCCTTTGATTGCGACCAAGATCACCCAAAGTGCTCCCAAAGGTATCATACACATCCCGCATGAGCAAAAATGAGACTTTTGGGAAAGGTCAAGGTCAAG
>JARFNR010377295.1:0-10268 GCA_030323935.1 Semibalanus cariosus
CGTCTCCGTCTCCGTCTCCGTCTCCGTCACGTCTCCGTCTCCGTCTCCCAGCCAGCTCTCTCGACGCTCGGTGGGAACACTTCCGTTCCTCTCGGTGGCCCGTGAGAGCCATGATAACCACCCGTCAACGTTTGTTCTTCTTCAGAAGAGTCTAACTTACTGGAACCGGAAGTTACTGGACAGGTGGTGGCTGGGCTCGGCCAGCTTGCGACGTTGACATCTTTCCGATCCTGGGGATGCATGAACTCTTATTATTACATTGAATTCCAGCCAATTACAACATTTTAATCGTGATGCTCTTGAAATATCATTTTCACATTATCGGATTTTCCTGTTAAGAAGCGCGTCATTCTAGAATGCATCCTGCCTGCATGGAATATATACTACCATTCTTATCTGTCACTAATGGATCTCTCCTAAATGATTCAATCGCTCTGAATAGCAGAGTGCTACTGCTTTTCTTTGGATGCTTCGTGCGTACTCACTGCAGCCCGCCAAAAGTGAAACGATTGTGGGAACCTCAATCAATGATATAAATGCTAGACAATGTCTAACTCTATTGTCTAATGAAATATTACATGAATATTTTTCATGGGCTTTTCCAATGATGGAAGTTCGTCATGGACTCGACTTTACGCATCTCGTCCATGATGAACTCTCATCATTGGAAGAGCCTATGAATCGATTTATCATGGAACTCAACTGTTGATTTTTCTCAAGCCCTCATTCAACCCTCGCCTATAGCAAAGTAAGCATTAAATGACCCAATGAGAATCACCTACTTTGAGGTCATTGAACTGCCCATGATCACATCCAAGAGACCATGATGCAAGGACGTAGCCATTGGGGGAGAGGGGGAGGGGCCATGCCCCCCTAGCAAACCAATTTACACTTGATAAAATGCGATTTTGTTGACGACCCGAGCCCCCCCCCCCCTCCCCCTGATCAACAACATTTGGCTGAGGCGCAAAATTTGATTCCACCACTGACGTGCCCCCTCCTCCCTCAGAAAAATCCTGGCTACGTGCCTGCCATGACGATATTTGATGATAGGCAGTTACAGATGGACACGTGTCGCTATGGAACATGGTGTTTCAGTTGCATGGTAACGTCTGTTGTCTTTTAAAGTATATTTGTTTGCTGTTATCCACCATGAACAAAATTACCTCGGTCAACGATCCTCCATGATCATCTGTCGAATTTGCCGCGTTTTGCCTATCCGCGATATGTGCTGTCGCTGTGAACATGACACTCAATGTGTGGCCGAATCAGTTACACCTGTCACATCCTATTTCCGCTGAGTAGTTTATACCTGATACCAGCCAGCTTTCTGTTGCAGGCCGTACATCAGCTGTTATTTTTCCGGGAAAATGTACTAATGATCGTCACCTGAACATTGAAGATACCAGTACCTACAGTGTAAGCATCACTGGCTCAGTTTTCTTTCCCATTTCCATCACAGGGAAATCTGATACATGTGCTTTTAACGAGGATAGAGAAATGCTTACGTCTGTTACTGGTGGTTATACCATCTGGTGATGTGTAGGCTGTTTTTACTAGTGCGCGGTTACCATAGAATGAAAGGTTCAATAACTCTGAGTCACATCGGACATCCTGCTTCGTGAGTCTGACAAACGAGCTTCAGTAACATCAGAGAGACAGGTGCTTGTAACGAGTAGAGAGATATCCTAGGTGCTACTGATGGCGGCAGTTATGCCATCTGGAGGTGGATAGATTGTTTTCACTCATACTGCGCAGTTGCGCTTCAAAAACGTTCACTAGCCTGCATCGGAAGTCCTGTTTGGTGAGTCTCCCTAGCAACCGAACTGGCACTAACATCGAAAGAAAATATTCGTAAATAACAAGGTACGAGTTCAATGGATAAAGGGCTTGTATTATTTTGTCAGGAATGTATGACAATATAATTAAGGTAACAACTATACCTCTCGAGCTTGAAAATGGTCGGCAATATTTCTTCATACCTTGCCGTTTCAAATGAGCGGCATCTAAGTGATGACCTGACTGAGGTTGGTATTTCGACAGCGGTCCCAGCGCACCGCACTGGGAGCCTGTTTCTCCTGTCGTGGTATCGGACTCGGACCAGGAAATCAGACCGAATTGGAAAGCGCGCACCGCTTTTCCGTGTAGTGTGATCGCCTTTGAATAATCCGATCCGCTGTAATCTGATCCACTGTGATCTGATGCGATCCGCGGTCACCGGTCGCTAGGTATTAATTAAAGCGTTTCTGCTTGCGGGAATTTGAATAAAAATATTACTGGATACGAATATAATGTACTGTTAACTCACATATACCGTATCAGATTAATAGTTTTCCGTACCAAAGGCTAGCACAAAATATTCCGTTTTAACTACTTCCGCAAAACCTCAGAAACGGTACAGAAAATCGTAGCTAATATACAGATTGCCTGGAAATTTTCGCCAATCCATAGCATGCTAATTAAATAGCGTAACAGTCTGAAGCACTACAGATAGGCCGTGATAGTCTGAAGCACTACAGATAGGCTGTAATAGTCTGAAGCACTACAGATAGGCTGTGATAGTCTGAAGCACACGATAGGCTGTGATAGTTTAAAGCACTATAGATAGGCTGTGATAATCTGAAGCACTACAGATAGGCTGTGTAGCTATACTGCATACGGTGATCACCAATGCACCTTACACCCTGCATGTTTCTAAAATTGATCGTTTAGATATCAAAGCGCAGATTAATTATCCAAATTCACATGACTATGACCTGAATACCTGCTATTCGCACAAGTTGGCTCCCAAACATTTGGGTTACATTCCAGACACAGTGAACGACCACACCATCTTGATTTGTCGTCACTCTTGGAGCACCTGGCATTTCACAAGTTTAGTCCTAATTATCTGACCAGATTCCCACGCGCCTTGATTGGCTACTTATTCGGCTCATTATTTGGGGCCATTGTCGTGATTGATATATCCTTTCTGGTACTCAGCGTGCCTGGCAAACTACCCTGATGAAAACAGCCGCCGAGGTGAAGGCAATCGATATTGGTCATCTGATCACACACTACTGCCGCTGCCACGAGCGAGCGTCGCTCATATCGCCGAGGTACCTGATTGCATCCAGACTTGTGCTTGATTCCGCTTCAGCGGAATCGATTCCAATGCCATGCCAAGCCAGATGGGTCTGATTCCGATTCCGACTCCATTAGACATTTGACTAGATAAATATATTCCAAATCTGATTCCAGAGCACCTAAAAAGCTTGATTCCGAATCCTATTCCATTGATTCCAATTTGATTCCGCTCTGCATACAAATACTAATCATACCTGCGTTTGGGCTAAATGACGTGAATGACACGAATAGCTATAATACATATATTACAGAGGTATATTTACTATAGCTATTTTGACATAAAACTTAAAATATTTTCATGAATTCTGTTGAAAACTGGCCTGTGCTGCAAAATCGTGACAGTTCAAAAATGTCAAACTCAACGAAGTTTCAAAACAAAATAATATCTAGACATAACTATAGTCATAATGCATGGACATATTGCAAGCTGCTATTTTGCAATATGATACACAGGGAAATCAAAGTCTTGAAACATATGATAATACTATGAAATGCATGCACGGAACAGTAAACATAATATTGCCATAAGCGAAGATCGGTATATGCCTTCACCTAAATACCTAATTATAATTACTGGGCATTTGTATTGACCCACATAAGGCCAAAAATCATCGCCTAGCTATGCTTTAGCTATGCATGCTCTGACAGAAACAAATTTACTTCGGAAAACTAATTCAGTCAAAGTCATGATTTTTACGCAAATAAAACGGAATCACTTGAAATAACCATTGATTCTTATTCCGACTCCATGTTTTTATAAAAGTGATTGACTCCACCTGATTCCGATTCCACCCAGATGTCAATGGAATCGAATCCGATTCCGATTCCAGTTCAAACGGAATCGATTCCAGAATCGAATTCCAGTTCAAACGGAATCGATTCCGGAATCGGATTCGATTCCACTGGAATCAAGCACAAGTCTGATTGCAGCAACGCTTGGCCTGTCATAGCTGGTCTGCTGTCGTAATATAGAGCACACCAGTCCAGGTACAAGTTCAACGATCCAGATAGGCTGTATGTCACAACAATCATCAAGCCGTCAGTGCTGTAGAACCTGGCCAAATGACTTCAAGACAGCATGCCCGATGTGCGAACAAGTGCCTCGGAGGCACCGGAGCAGAACCAGGGCACTGCGGCTGTTCGTCATTCAGCAGCTCTAATTATAGCGATAATTGCTGTGCCTATTTCCGGCGTCAAACTGTCGCGGGGCTGAGCTACTTACTTCCTAATTATCGCCGTCACCTAGTCTCGCAAACGCCGTCGTCGGCTCACATGTATAGCAGCGTCATCTGTGCTCATCCAACTAGAGCTTCCCAGTCTCTCCGCCAGGGGTCCTTTCAGCAATGGACGTGCATTTCCGCAGTGTTAGAACAAATGGTGAAAGAATCCTTTGCCGCCAGCAGATCTCAAAACGATTTATAAGCCGTTGCTTTCCCAGTCGATCGGCATAGACGGCGTAAGTGTGAATGCAAGGAGAGTGAGTTGAGGAGCAGCACTGCGCCGCCGCCGCCCCCGCCCCCGCCCTCACTGCCGTCGCCGTGATGCAATCAATAACCGCCACCGCCAGCGATCGGCGGTGAAGTGAGCTGCCGACGCGATACGTAGAGAAGCCTGAATGTAAACCGAGCCCACCGGATGGTGTGCCGCTGGCCGAGCACAGAGAGCACCGGCTGGTGAGCCGCTGGCCGAGCACAGAGAGCACCGGCTGGTGTGCCGCTGGCCGAGCACAAAGAGCACCGGCTGGTGTGCCGCTGGCCGAGCACAGAGAGCACCGGCTGGTGTGCCGCTGGCCGAGCACAGAGAGCACCGGCTGGTGAGCCGCCGGCCGAGCACAGAGAGGTGAGCCACCGGCCGAGCACAGAGAGCACTGGCTGGTCCCAGCGTCTCTGCTGAGACGGTCTGCTGACAAAGAGACCAGACAAACAAGTGCCGAAGCTGGGAGGCAGGGGCTGATGACTCCAGGGATGCCCACGGCAGATAAGGTGCTTGTGAATTGCCATGCGATCAGGTCTGGGACTGAACTTACTTTTAAGTGATGCAGAAAAGGCTGTGAGCCGAGCACATCGACAAGGATAACTATAGTGAGCTGAGCTATACCTAATGCCAGTCATGACCGAAGCTTTTCAACACAAAAAATGTCTGGGCAAAATGTCACAATGGTGGAATAGCTTGAAAACGACTTTTCAGCGTCATAATATCTCCAAAGATAATGTAGATAAAGATAATGTATTATGGAATAAAATACAAAGTGGGTAAGGCAACGACGCTAGATACTAACTGTGCATCAAACTCCGCCCTTGACTACAGCCTGTCCGTGAGTGAAGCTGAGTGCAGACAACAAACACAACGCCAATCAGGAGGCCTCTTCTCAGATGGCTTAGTTAGAAGCCTTTACTTATGTTCTATGTTGTAATGATCTGACTGACGGTTATTTTGGCCGCTGGCTCGAGGCTGGCTCGAGGTCGTTATTCCGAGAGGACAGCCTGGCAACCAGAGCGTGTCTGAGGCCGCCTTGACCTCGAAATCGAGCCAGCCGAGCGGCAAGGGTCGCCTAAATAACAAACACACGCCGACGGTGATAAAACTGGCAGTGACGTAAAGGTAGCCACTTATGCAACCGTCAAGCTGCTTTCCGGATGTCTGGAGCAGTTACATTGTTAGCACAAGCTTATCTGAGAGACCAAACTCTTTGCCTGCCCAGTCATTGCAGTTGCCTTTGTTTGCTTGTTTACGAGTTTATTCACTACGCAACGAACATGTTCTTGGGCATTTAAATTAAATTTAAAAATAGAATGACCTTTTTTGTAACTAGTGACATAATCCCATAAAATGATAGGGTTGGGAACTGAAAAAAAATGGAACGCGAATTGCTATGTAAACATTATCAGTAACAATATGTCAGACAATTTTCATTTTACACTCAATACTAACGTAGCGTGCCAAGTTGCTAAATTTCAAGTCCTTATATAGTCTTCTTTGGAAAACATACTTTCATATTATCAACTTTCCACGACACGTTTTTAGGTAATCAGGAGATAAGATATCGTGATGAAGTGGATCATTGTGTATGACACCGGAACTAGACACAGCAATTATCGATATAATCATTGATAAAGTAGATTGCTAGAACAGCTACTTAGTCATTCTACCATTCACCGTCCAGCAATCAAGATTGCTAGAAAGTGGATGGCGTTATGCACATATAGACATATGGGTTAAAACCGCTTGGAACGATGTGCTGTTGCATCAAAGCATCTAATAGGTATGTATACTATTTTGATATATGCTCTGTTCTCTACGGGTATCAGCAATTGCATAGTTAAAATTCGGTTATGGCTATACGCCGAAAACATAATTAAATGGCGTGTGTCTATTCAAATACAGCAAATTTGTTTTACCTCCCAGGCGATAGATCTTGCTTCGCTGAATCGAATGGTATCACTCGTTCCTCTGTAGCTGGATACCAAGGGCGGCGCCAAAGGGGGGGGGGACGTGTCCCCCAACATTTTCGGGTTTTAACATTACGCCTGTGGACGTTGCATGGAAAGAATCGACTTCAAACTGCCTCCCCCCGCCTACTTTCGGAAGGTGGCGACGCTCTTGCTGGATACAATGGCTCATAATAGTGCGTCTATGACCTGGTCTATGACAGGCAAATTATCCAATTCGCACAAGGCCGCGAAAGCCGTGGCTTATTTTCGCCACCACAATCGCCAGGGAGTGACGGGGAACGCAGCGAATCATCGACGACCTTGGTCCGCCATTCTCTTCCCACGCCGAATCAGCGGACCAAGACCTGCTCACTCCCTGTCGGTCCTCCATCATGCGCCTACAGACCACACACCACACTGACCCTGCGTATCTCTGTGCGCGTGCATGCCACCCTCCCCCGTTCTGTTTTCGTTGTTTGATTTTTGTGATACGTTTCGTTTCAAGGCTGGCTCGCGGCGGTGTGACGAGCCACCAGGCGTCCGACAGCAGGCGGATTTCCAGGCGGGGTTCCCTCCCGACCGGTAAGACCAGCGGCGGCGGCGGCGGCGGCGGCGGCGGTGGCGGCGGCGGTGGCGGCACCGTGGGAGACTCAGCCCACCGTGGGAGCCCCAGTGAGACTGGGCGGCAGAGCGGTGGTCGCCTGGCCGGCCCAGTTTCGCCATGCGGATCGTGGTGGACTGGTCGCAGGACGGCGCCGCCAGCCCGGCCTCGGCGCTGTCCGGCGGCAGCGAGCAGCGCAGAGGCAAGCTCTGGAGCAAGGGTGCCAGCTGGCTCAGCTCGGTAGCGCGCCGCAGTAGCGTGCGCCGCACTCAGGAGCGGCTGCACGGCTGGCTCAGCAGCGAGAGCCTGCTGAGCGGCCCCGAGCGCGGCTGGCAGCCGGTCACTACCGCCGCAGAGGAGCTGCCGCGCAGCAGGGCGCCGCCCAACCGGCATGCTAGCTTCGCCGAGTTCTACCCGGGTCAGCTACAGCTGGGCTCCCACAGTCTGCCGCGGGAGCAGGAGCTGCGCGCGCCGGAGCCCCGCGCGCCTGCCCGCCCCGCACCAGGCCGGTACGGCACGATGCGTGGTGAGGGCGGCGTGCAGCGTCTGTCTGACCGGCCGCGGCACCAGTCTGACCGGCAGCGGCACCAGTCTGACCGGCAGCGGCACCAGTCTGACCGTCAGCGGCACCAGCACCTACCGCCCCCTGTGTTCGCCCCGCCACAGCATCAGCAGCATCTGCCACCTCCTGTGCTTCCCCCGCCGCAGCACCAGCAGCACCTGCCACCTCCTGTGCTCGCCCCGCCGCAGTACCAGCAGCAGAGGCCGGCCCGCGCTCTGTACCGCTCCATCTCCATCTCCGGCCACCTGAGTGAGCTGAGCGCCACCGGCGGCTCCGTGCCGCACCGGCAGTTCCACCGGAACTCCAACCTGCGCCGCTCCCGCAGCAGGGACGACCTGATATCGCTGCGGCCTGGTGTACCAGAGCCAGGGAAGATGGTGTACCACTACCCGCCGAACGGCACCTACTGCAGCGCCGTGGTGCTGGTGCCGCGTACCGCCGAGCCGCCGGCGCCGCGGCCCGGTCCGCTGCGCCGCGCTGAATCACTCTCACATGGTCTGAAGAGCCGCAGCCTGAGCACACTGCTAGAGGACCGCGCCGAGCCAAGCCCGAGCCCCAGTCCGCTGCCACTGCCGGTGCTCGACCTGACTGAGGTCACGCCTCCGGCGGGTCCACCACGCAGCGTCCCACAGCGACCGGCACCAGAGGTGACGCCTCAGGGGCAGCCGCCGGGCGTTTACTACCACCCGGACGAGTTTCTGCCGCCTCTGGCCGAGGAGAACTCGAGTAAGGGCTCGTCTGAGGGCGAGCAGGAGCACAGGAGCAGCTCGGGCAGGACGAGTGGTGACCGGCGCCGTTCCCGGGGCGGCGAGCGGCCTTCGGCGCGGCCTCATGTCGCTACCTTCTCCAGCCCGAGCCCGGAGAGCCCCGAGAGACCGGCCTGGACGCCGCCCCGCAGCGCCAGCCCGCTCTACTCTACCCTGGAGGAGGGAAGACGTGGCCGAGACAAGCTCTCTGACCGGCGACTGCGCCACGGACAGGGCGGCAGATATGGAGGCTATGCAGCTCACACTGAACACACAGGCTCCAGCGGCCGAATCGGTCACACAACACGCAGTCAAAGCTTCGTCGTGCGCGCCCCATCGGGTATGCACTCGTCCTGTGGCCCGTGGGAGGGCAGCGTGCTGTCACCAGTGTCACCGGCGGGCGCCCCGCCCCCGCAGCTGGACTATCCTCCGTTCTTCACGCCGGAGGGCTCTCCGAGGGAGGAGCGGCACCGGTCCGGCCCCGGCCAGCGGCTCCAGGAGGTGGAGCTGATCCGCGCCGCCTACCGGGCCAGGTTTGAGCAGCGCCGCCGCTTCCCGAGCTACCTGCAGCCGGCGTTTGTGCCGGTGGAGAGTGTCGGCACCGGCAGCTGGCACGAGAGGAACCCGCTGCCGGGCACGGCGGCGCGCCGCTCGGCGGCGCACAGGCAGCAGGAGCCGCCGTGCCCCTGTCAGCGGTACCCGGCAGCTGGTGCCGCCGCCGCCGCCGCTGAACGCGCCTGGAAGCGACGCTCCTACGCCGACCCCAGACACACCACCTTCTTTGAGGTTAGCTTTTTATTTTATTTCTGTTCTATTTTATATCTGTTTTTTATGCGTTGCAAAGTTCACCCAGTCCCCCAGCAGAGCGAATAATCCTAGTTTTGTTTTTTCTTCTGTTTATCATTCACTCATTCATTCATTTAATTAGTAAAATTATCACTTAGATTCCTGATAAACGGCACCAAATCATTGCGAAATAGACCTCATCATGCATATTACCATTCAGCTCCAGCGTGATACCTTCGGACAGGAGGAAAAAACATTCCTCAGATCCCAGTGCCGCCCCATCGTGCCACAAAGTCCCCCAAAAATGGCGAACTTGATTAATAACACCGTCGGCAAGTAGAACCCGCTTAAAGACTGAGGCATGTAGAATGTTAAAATCCGTCACTTCTGAATTGATCTGTGGCTCAGCGTTACTCGAATATTATTTTTATCACATTCACACCGAAAAAAAACGTTAGTTGATCGTTCCGTTTTTATAGCAGCAGCAGCCTAATGCTCTCTCAGGAGCCTTTTCCCTGTATACACGTTATAAGAACAGTGTTGCTAGGCGGGAAACCAAGTGTACCATCATCGTTTCTGTCACGTCTCTATTTGCCGCGCGAGGGCCGAGGAGTTTTTCTTCCGTGCTAAGTGGTCTCCAGTAATCCGGGTCCATTGATAGCGCCTACGCAGCGCTCACGTCCCGGAGGATAGCGTCGCTCGACTCACCGGGGTCCCCAGGGCTCCTGAGTACAGGACAGGGACTCACCAGAGTCCCCAGGGCTCCTGAGTACAGGACGGGAACTCACCGGGGTCTCCAGGGATCCTGAGTACAGGACAGGGACTCACCAGGGTCCCCAGGGCTCCTGAGTACAGGACGGGGACTCACCGGGGTCTCCAGGGCTCCTGAGTACGGGACAGGGACTCACCAGGGTCCCAGGGCTCCTGAGTACAGAGAACGGGGACTCACCGGGGTCCCCAGGGCTCCTGACTACAGGACGGGGACTCACCGGGGTCCCGAGGGCTCCTGAGTAAAG
>JARFNR010377406.1:0-10268 GCA_030323935.1 Semibalanus cariosus
GTGTAGTGCTGTTTACCGCCCCTCGCCGTGTAGTGCTGCTTACCGCCCCTCGCCGTGTAGTGCTGTTTACCGCCCCTTGCCGTGTAGTGCTGCTTACCGCCCTTTGCCGTGTAGTGCTGCTTACCGCCCCTCGCCGTGTAGTGCTGTTTACAGCCCCCTCGCCGTGTAGCGCTGCTTACCGCCCCTTGCCGTGTAGTGCTGTTGACCGCCCCTCGCCGTGTAGTGCTGTCTACCGCCCCTTTCCGTGTAGTGCTGTTTACCGCCCCTTGCCGTGTAGTGCTGTTTGCCGCCCCTTGCCGTGTAGTGCTGTCTACCGCCCCTCTCCGTGTAGTGCTGCTTACCGCCTCTCACCGGCTGGTGTCAGTGACACGCTGTTCGGTGGTGTTTCGCTGCGCTCCTCAGGGCGCCATTCTGGCCAAGTTGGAGGAGATCCGTCTGCGGCTGCCCTGGCTGGAGAGGCTGGACATGGTGAACCAGCCGGCTCCCATTGCGCCAGAGCTCAAACGAGACGTGAGTACCACTGTATTATGTGACGTGTGTGCTGCCGTTCGTATAGCGTCAGGTGCTTGCTCGTTAGTGGGTTCAAAATTCGGCCAGTTAGGTGGCGGGGAAGCATATTTATGTTCTTGATACGCTGGTTATCTTGTGGACCTTCCTTGTCAGCAAACTCGGCAATTTTGTTTACCGAGTTCTCACCTGAGGCGCTTAGTTGTTTCGTTAACCTCTGTTCTGCTCGATCCTGATTTACTGCCATGAGTGACGGGAGCTGATAGGAACAGCCTGTTAAAGATACTGCCTAACCCTGTGCGATAGCAGAAACATTGACTTAATATCTGCTAGACAACATATTAGTTTGATAAGCTTATACTTTTGGTGGTGAGGCGGTCAAATTCAAGTTACAACTTCCTACAAAGACCGTCACAATTAAAAAACGAAATATCATGAGTCATGACATTTTCCTCGAAAATATGAAAAATTCGATGTTTTCGAAACGTTATTATGATGTAATATTTCGGCCACAGGCCTTTATCAAACAGTAAAACATTTCGACAAGACACAGCTGCAGCTGTTGCGAATTTGTTTACATATTGCGCATTGCGCAATGCAGGCCATCTAGCTCGATAAAGACCGATTAAAACCGATTAAGATTAAGGACTTTAAGATTAGACATAACCGATCAAGATAAGACCGACCGATTAAGACCGATTTAGCTCGATAAAGACAGTCACAGCTTCACTTTCAATGTTTTATCCACCACCAGTATGTCCGGTTGCCAGGTCAAGCTCTTGATGCCGCTTGGTACTTATACTTCCGGCACTTGTACTACGATAGTCGGGGTCGCAGAGCAGAATGATAACTCCATCCGGCCAGGGCCGAACGGTGAATAGTCACCCAGTACAACACAACGCGGTGCGAATGAAGTCACCACCTGCAGTATCATCCGTGATGCGATGTGGCAGCTTCTCTTCCGTCACTTTTCGGTTGTTCCTGTCTCGTCTTTTTGCTGGACATTAAAAGAGCAGGATTTTCATCACAAATGGTAGTGAATTCCTGCACCTCTGCACCCGTACACATCTAGAAAGATTCTGTAATCCAATTAACTGTGTCAGGGTTTGAGATCATTGTGTGAAGGTGATAGCACAGGTGCAGTTACACAGGCAGACATTTGGCCACAGATAATACGTAACACGTCACGTGAGACATTTGGCCACAGGTAACACGTAACACAGTGAAACATTTGGCCACAGGTAATCCGTAACACAGTGAGACATTTGGCCACAGGTAACTCGTCACACAGTGAGATATTTGGCCAGTGATTCCTGCTCGCTCTTACGAACGACGCCGTATCTGCGGTGATAAGGCAACTGCAGAGCTGGGAGGTTTTACAGGTGTTCTGGTTATGCTGTACAATCCTTGTGGTGGTATAAAAGCAGATGTTCGACTGCAACACGTGTTCGACTGCAAAATTGCCAATAGCTGCAATAGTTCAGTAATAGGATGACATACTGCTCGATCGATACTTTGCAGTGTGTGTGACAGCACGTCGACTTTGCTTTGCGTTATTGACTCACTGTGCCCGCCCGGTTGAACGGGGGGAATCGTTCCGCTCTGTTGCCTCAAGCTGTCCAGGTCCAAACGCCCGAGATATTGTTTCTAATCGGTGATATTCTGATAGTAAGGCATGCTGTTTCGGATTGAGACGTTTAAAGTGATTATGTGATAGCGTTTGTATTGGATGCTTTAATTTGAATTTGACTTGTTTACTTCAAAATTGCTTGTATTATGTCACTGCAGCCATTTCTAGTGGTATTTCGTGGTAGTGCCCATTTAAGCCGCGTCACCATCGTCCCATTGCACGATGGAAACGTACTGGCTCGTGTTTTTATTGTGCCCCACCGTTGTATTGACGAGGCCTGCTCTGCTATTTTCAGCAAGAACAGCTTATGGCGGATACGGCAGATGATTCGTTAGTAGAAGACGACTTCAAAAGAGAAATGCTATTCTATCGGCAAGCTCAGGTGCGGTTTTTCACGTGCTTACATGTGCATTTTGTTTTGTAAATAATGAAATAATACACGTCTCGGTGCAATCTGTCGGTGGCATCTCACCATATATGCGATGTTAAAATGACGTGTCAATTATTATTCCTGTAATGACAGTGATATGATATCAACACTTGGATGTCAGCACTGTGATGTGACGCAAATTGTGTGATGTGTTGTGTGAAGTAACGTCAGCTCTCATGCGATCTCAGCATTATGATGGGCTATCAGTGTTGTCATTGACATCAGTGTGTGGTGTGACCTCAGCACTTTGATATAATATTATTGCTGTGACGTGGCGTAAATGATTGATACACTATCAGCGCTCTGATATGATGTAATTGCTGGGTGATGTGACGTCAATGATGCTCCGGCAGGCGGCGGTGCTGGAAGGGATTCCCCGTCTGCACGCCGAGGGCATCCCCACCCGGCGGCCAGACGACTACCTCGCACAGATGGTCAAGTCTGACGAACAGATGGACAAGGTAACGCCCCCTGCCGTGCTCCCTCGCGCAATCAAACATTTATGTGCTGCTTAACTGCTTTATCTGACAGCCAAAAAGTCATGTGGTGCTCGGCTTAATGGCGCCTCCAGGATGCGTTCGTTCACCGCGTGTTCGAACATGACACGCACATATCGCTAGTATTACGTCTCCTACAATGTCTCGCTGGCTGTCTGATGAAGAGTGTTCGATGGATGAGAGTCGCTGACGCCGTCATCTCCTCCCCGCCAGGTGCGGAAGTTCCTGATCCGGCAAAAGACGCAGAAGGAGATGTCAGAGAAGGCACGGAAGCTGAGGGAGCTGAAGAAGACTGGAAAGAGGACGCAGGTCGAAGTGCAGCAGCGGAAGCTGAAGGAGAAGAAGGAGATGCTGGACAAGATGAAGAAGTTCAGGAAGGGCACGGAGAAGAGTCTCGACTTCCTCGAGACGCCGGAGGAGACTAATAAGCGCAATCAGCCGGGCAAGGCCCGGAATCAGAAGAAGAAGTAAGAGGAAGCTATGCGGGTGGCTGAGAGTATTGGTCACGTTGGCCGTCTGCACATTTTTTGTATGTTATGTTTGGTTGATGTTTGGTTGAGGCTATTCAGAGAAAGACTCATGAAAATATAAAGTGATTAAACGTTTTCAAATGTTAGTGAAACATCGCATTTTATGTGAAATGTTTACTAGAATGCCAGTTTTGTCTTCTTGGAGTCATGGTTCACCTAGTCTTGCTTCATTGCAGCATTGCACAGTGCACTTACCACCGGTCGGCCAAAACCGCTGACTCCCCCCTCCCCCCCCCCCACAGATTGACGCAGAAGCGTCAGGAGAAGGACACCCGGTTCGGGTTCGGCGGCCGGAAGCGGGGTCAGAAGCGGAACACCGCGGAGAGCACGTCTGACACGTCCTGGGTCAGCGGGAAGAGTCGCGGCGGGAAGAAGTTCGTCACCAAAACGGGTGGGAAGGGGGGCGGTGCGGCGGGAGGCAGGGCGAAGGGAGGCGGCGGCGGTAAACGGCCAGGCAAGCAGACGAGGCAGAACATCAAGAGCAAGGCGAAAAGTCGGAAGTGAGCGGGATGTAGGACACACGTCGATGGGTCATCATGGGTCATGCCGTTTGTAATACATGTGTACAGCTTATGTGAGGCGTTTCAGCCGCGAGTGAGACACATTTTGTAGACCTGATAAGTATACCTTGTATTATGGAAGACGTATATTTTCAGTCGTTCGTAACACCACCTATAACTCCACATTTCAACACGCAATAACAGTGAAAACGCCATTTCACACAACTTAGTTGATAAATGCTCAGTACGGGAAAACCCATATCACTGTTCAAAGTTCAAACATGTGGGGACACCTCTGCTTCGCCTTCGCTTTGTTACAGCTTAGGGAATAAGCTTAGGCACTGCTTGTAAACCGATAAGGCGCAAACGGCAGATTGTGTTTTAACACCTCTGGCTCGGAGAAATGGTGGTGACAAATGCCGCAGAAACCGAGATAGCCGCCCACCTGATAGAGCCCAGTCACCAAATCTCGAGATAGCACTCGGAACAAAGACATATGGTGCCTCATCATGCTTCCTTTAGCGTCAGGCGCATTGCTGTCTTCCAAGCGCGGTTTGATACGTTCCTTAGACAAACTGCATAATAAATCACGTAATAACCACTGTAATAAACTCAGCAGCAGTAAATTAAGGGTTCTCTGTTCACAGTGTCAGCAGATATGAAAATAGGTCGCGACAAATTCCTTTGACCCACATGTCGGTAAACGACCGTGAGAACCATTTGACTCCACACAGCTGCCGTGAGGGGCGTTCTACTCAACTGGTGTCGACAGCCATCGCCAAGCGGGGAGCAAAACCTCCCTTTACCTGCATATTGATGGCTAAACCGCAGCACCGCAAAGTCTATGCGTTTGCAGCTAGCGCGCCAGGTTCTCGAACTGCGCCAATTCGTGGCCAGTGCTGGCGCGCCAGACACGAACTGCGCCATTCCGTGCGTCAGTGGGGGCGCGCCAGGCTCTCGAACTGCGCCTGCAGATGGCGCACCACCCCGGGCCGGATGAAGCGTCGACTGCTAGCCATGGCCGGTGTCTGCCGCTGCAGGTGGTACGGCGCAACAGGCTGTACGGGCTTCGAACCCAGCAGCTGCCGCAGACGGCGCACAGACGGTGACACCGGGGTCCGACCGGGCGTCTCCTCCGTCTCCTCCGTCTCCTCCTGTGTCTCCTGGGTCTTCTCCATCGCCTCATGTGTCTCCTGTATCCACTGCGGATCCTGCGACTCTTGTGTCTCATCCGGATCGCGTATCCGCCGTGCCTCCGGCGGCGGATGCGGCTTGGGCTGAACCCGTGCTACTACAGCATTAGGTAGACTGTTAGTGTGCTCCACCCTGCGGCGGGGCTCCACCGGCAGCGTAGCGCGATGCACGCTCCTGCGCGGGGCGGCCGGCGGCGGCGGCCGGTTGACGTCGTGCGCTGACTCGCTCTTCTGCAGGAGGTGCCTGAAGAATACGGCCACCGGGTCCCGCCGCTTCTGCACCTGCTGCTCGCGGACGCTGATCTTCTTGCGGAGTCGCTCGTTCTCTTGGATGGGCCGCAGGTCCTGCAGGGACCGCCAGAAGGAGTGCGCGCTGGCGAAGGAGGAGGAGCGGCTTAGGTCGGCGGAACGACGCGCCTGGGAGGTGGGATCGGAGCGAGTTTCGTCAGAGTCGGAGTCGGATCGTTTTGCGTTCGAGTCACGCGAGTCTGCGGCGGAGTCGAGAGAAGAGGCTCGGACGCTCGCGGTGCCAGGCTTGAAGGAAGAGGTCCTGGCGGGGACGGCGAGCGCCGCGGTGCCAGGCTTGAAGGAAGAGGTCCTGGCGGGGATGGCGAGCGCCGCGGTGTCTGCGTCGTCCGGTGATGACGGGGCGCTGGATGAAGGAGGGGTATTTGTTGCTGGTAGTACTAATGCTGGGATTGGAACAGCCGCCGCCTCGGAGGGTATAACAATAATGGTCGGAGCTGGTACGGTGACTGTGGATGTGTCCGAGCTACCCGAGGAGGTGACTGCTGGGACGGGGGTGGATTCTGTAACAGTGGAGACAGGCAGTGAGTTGGTTTCTTGATCAGCTGGTACTGGTAGTGAGTCTGATTCTGCAGCTTCTGGTACTGACGCTGGGTCTGACTCCAGACCTGTGGTGACCTGATGGATATCCTTGCCTACCTCCGTCACTGGCTGGGCCGTTCGTTCCGCTCTGACGATGGCAGTCCTAGCACGGCGCGGCGGCGTTGGTCTTGACCGCGTCACCGACGACAGCACGTACCCGAAGTCCTCCAGCGGCTGTAGACCGTCCAGGTCGGCCCGCACCTGCTCCACGGAGTCTGCATCGGGTGCGGGCCGTGCCTCAACGGTGACGCTCCCACCACTACCACCCACCTCCGTCACACTGTCCCTCCGGCTCGCTTCACTGCCTCTCCGGCTCATTCCACTGATTAAATCCTCGTCCTGAGCCTGTGGCACGTCCTCTCCCACTGCCTCGTCCCGCTCCACCCGCACAGAAACCTCCACCGCACCATCCCCAACGCCATCATCACCACCAACACTCACACCGTCCACAGCGCTGTTCTGTTCACTGTTCGCTGTTTCGTCACAGTTCTGCGCCCTCTGACGCAGCGCCTTCCGTCGCCGTGCCCAGAACGCCTTGATCTCCGTCACCAGCGGTCGGTGGTAGAGCACGAACGGCTGGACGTTGCGCGGCAGCTTCTCGAACTGCACGCTCGCCTCCTGCACGTGGAACGTACCGAGTCGCTCCTCCTCGTGTCGGACCTTCCAGTAGTGTCGGATGCCGGTGGTCACTGGCCGGTGGTAGGCCAGCTGAGCGCCGAACGTCCGCTCCACGCTGACTGACGTAGGAGGCGCCGCGGCGCCGGTGCTGGGGGGTGGTGCGGCGCCGGCGCTGGGAGAAAGGGTGTGTAGGTTGGGAGCGCTGCTGGAGGTGGTGCATGGGTCGGGAGAGGTGCTGGAGTTGGCGTGGGGGCTAGGAGCGGTACTGGGGCTGGTGTGGGGGTCGGGAGAGATGCTGGAATTGACGCATCGGTCGGGACAGGTGCTGTGCGGAAGGCGGTTGTCGGGATCACCGCTTGCAGGGGCGTTAGAGACACTGGTCGCGACGCTAGCACTAGCTTGTGGATCAGCAACTTTAGCGGCACTGACGGAGGTGTCAGCAGCGGCGCCGGTGCTGGGTGCTAGGCCGGCATCAGCGTCCCTCGTGCCATCTGAGGCCCCGCATTCTGCGCCGGCGGAGCTATCCAGCGTCACAGCGGGGTGTTCAGGCTCGTCAGCTCCCCAGCTCAGCTCGTACGGAGACGACACAGTGCGACGGAAGCTGTCGCAGCTCGGCGACCCGCTCCGCACATACCCAGCCCGCAGGAACCGGCGCACGGACGGCCGCAGCGAGGGGTGGCGCGCCAGGCCGGTCCTCTCCGCCACCGACGAGGAACACACGCTCAGACCCGTCTCCCACGAGCTGCCGAGGCCGCTGGAGGTGACGTCATCAGCCCAAGCGTGCGTCGGCCGCTCTCCCAGCGTCGGGAACAGCTTCGTACCGCGCACACCGTGCGGCTGGGAGTCCGCGCAGCGCGCTGGAGGACTGGCAGAGGCGGCGCGCTCCACCGCCGTCGCCGCCGCAGCCGCCTCCAGTGCCTCCGCTGGCCAATCCACCTGCGCGGACCGCTTCTTCCGCGTGAAGCGGATCTTGAGCCGTGGCAGTTTGCGTTTCTTCTTCTTCCCGGGCGGTGGGGGAGCGGGGTCGGGTCTCTCCACTGGTCCGCGACGCGGCTTCGTCACGAAGTTGGCCGGCACGTCGACGGCTCGCTCTTGGGGCAGGCTGACGTCGGCGGCGTCATCGTCTGACAGCCGGCGGCGCAGACTCACCTGGGACACGGCCAGCGTCGGCGGCGGCGCGGCGCGCGGCGTCGTGGTGCGCCACAGACGCACCTCGTGCCGGCCGAAGTTATACATGCCGGCGATGGTAGGCGACTGGTCGGGTCGGCGGCGGGGTCGGCGCCACGGTCACCACCTGTTCCACCAGCTGTGCCGGCGGCGAGTGAGGCCGGTCGGAGCGCCGCGCGAGCCGTGTCGCCGGCTCTCACACGGATAACCCCGCTATCGGACGGCGGCGGCCCGGCGGCGGCGGGACCACGCGCAGACTCCGCGCAGCTGCAGCTGTGTAGAGATGCGCGGCGCACCATATATGGACCTGTGCGCTAAGGAGTGATTACAGGTGGGTGGTGTGAGTGTGAGTAAGTCTCAACAGCTGTTCGATTCAAAGCGGTGCTCGATACGATTGGGAAGTTAGAACTGTCTTACGATGCGGAAAACAGCGAACTATGCGAACAGACTAGCGGTGTTGAGTGAGGCAGTCTTCCTTTTATGAATTTGGTGGCGTAGTCTCCAGGTAGGCGTTACCCAGTAATCAGTTTCAGGAAACTAAATAAATGGGATGAAGAAGCCACTGAAGGGTTTACAGTCAGACAGACAACGTTGTCCTCTCGAGTCTCGGCGCTCTCGCATTGTCAGTGCTCATTGCTGCAATGGTGCTGTCGAAACATCTGTCGAAAGGCAATGAGTCAAAATGATCGTCACAGCATTGAGAATGAAGTCCAAGGTCGCCTCGAAGGTGTGCACTGTGCACCTGGCAGTAAAGATAGCGCTACAGTGTGAATCCCAACGGTATCAGTGAAATGATACCAGCTAGAAAGGAATGTTGGAGCCTAGCATATAACACATTAGTCATTACTGGCTGCAAAGTGCAAATGTTTCTCGTATAACTCTGCTTGACAGGCTTAACCCGGGCTGGGGGGGGGGCGTTTAGACGCCCCCGAAGGTTTTTCGAGGATAGCGAAAAATCGGCGGCGCGCAGCGCCGCCGTTTTTGGCATAGCTGTTCGGGAATCAATTACCCACATAGTGAGAAATTCTTGACCTCAGGTCATCTGGAATTATCCCATAGCTGCTCTTTAAAAAATAAACCAGTCAACGATCACATGACAAATTGATAGTATATGCAATATGCTACCTTGTATCTTGTATATCAGGCAACATTTTGTGCCAAACAAACATCCAAAGTACATCCCTCGCCGTAGTTTAACTTAACACAGCCAGGGAAGAATACTAATATGAATAGTAGATCCCTGACACAGAGTACCGCTGGTGCCGTAACACCCAGCCCTGGTGACGCCCCTGTACCTATGTGCGGCGGCGGCAGTGGCGCCCTCGTCCGGCAGACGACACAACTCCACCGTGTCTCCCCGCGACGCCAGCAGGAACTCGTCAGTGAAGAACTGAGCCGCCGTGAAGGGAGCGCTGCCTGGAGGACGGCGACCGCACAGCTCACCGCCCGGTAACGACCACAGCTGAACGCCAGCCGCCGACGCCGCCGTCTGGCGGTAGCGAAACGAACTTATAGTGCGGAGAGCGTCCACGGATGGACGCCGACCGCCGACACCGTTACCTGGTGGCACAGAAACGAACTTATAGTGTGGGAATGCCCTTAGGTACACCGTCGCGTAGTGGCTCAAAGCCAACTCATATTGTGGAAATTGTCCACAACTGACTCAAGAGTGCAAAGTTCGTGCTTGTGATTCTTCGTGTCGTGTGTCTGCCGACGTCGGGTCGACGTCGGCATGTTTGTTGGGATAAGTACAGGCCTCGGGAAGTAATATGCTTCCGGTCAGCCACGCGAAATTATATTTTTCTGACTGAACATTTCACGCTCTATATCGTGGTGAGTGCACTTTTTCTTGTTTGTTCAGATTTAATATGATTTTAAGAAAAGGCGCCACTCGTCTACAAATTTAACATGTAGCGGCTCGGCCGGCAACTTGTAGTAGCGGGAGCGTCCGCTAGATGGCAGGCATAAAAATGAGCCGTTATTTTCACATTTAACGATTTATTCACACACATCGTCACGATGAATTACCACGATGACTCCTCATACACAGCACACACGTCTTGTTCACCTCTTACACTGGCGCGACTTCGGACGACTCGACATTCTGCACTCTCACTCCAACAGGCATCATCCATGTGTTTCTCATTTACGTACTCTCACGGGCACACGATGTGGCAGTGATCTCATGCCGTCGGCGGCGCCAGCAGGTCCAGGCCAACACACTCGCAGGTGATCTTCACTCCGACGGCGAACACAGCCACACTCTTCACGACCGACAATTGCGTATGGTAAAGCAAAATTATGAGCG
>JARFNR010377738.1:0-10261 GCA_030323935.1 Semibalanus cariosus
TAGACAAACAACATGAGCTGCACGTTATAAATGCAACAGATCAGGCTAAGGAAGAAGGCCAGACCTTCAGATCAGACAGATTCGGACAGATCAGGCCTTCTTCCCTCGATCAGGAAGCGTTGCTGGACCGATTCACGAGCCTAAAATCCGCCAACGAGGAACTGCGCGCCTCAATCTCGCAACTGTTAGCGAACCACGATCCCGCAGGACCATTGTCCACATCTGAGACACCTGCTCAGTCGGGAACCGACCAGTCTGAGAACGGTCCTTCCTCCCCGAACTCCGCTCTGTTGTCCGCCGTCCACCGGCTACAGTCGCAGCTGCAAAGCCAGCAGCAGCTGACCTGTGAAGCTGTTCAGCGCTGTGGCGAGCTGCAGCAGCTCAGCGGCACGCTTCAGAGCTCGGTGAGCGAGCTTACGGAGCAGCTGGACGCGCTCGAGTCTGAGCAGGCCGAGGACGGCGGCGCGGTGCCGCCCATGCTGTTGGTGGAACACCGCCAGACCGGCATCCGTCTACTCGAGCTCGCCGCGCTCTTCAACTCAGAGGACATCTTCGCGTCTAACTCCTGCACGGCGTCGCTCCTGGACTGGCTGGAGGCGGCTGTAAAGGATCTGCAGTGGCGCGTGCAGGAGACGGGTCGGCAACTGGAGGAGGAGCGCGCCGAGCGGCTGGCCGCACAGGAGCGCCTCCAGGAGCTGGAGCATGAGCAGCTGCTCGGCTCCAGCGAGAAGCTGGAGACCATTTCGGAGGACGCCGAGCGCGTGGCCGAGTTGGAGGCGGAGGTGGCGCGGCTGCGACAGATGGCGCAGCTGGACGCGCCGCAGGACTGTGACCGGATGCAGAGCGGGCAGTTGGAGCTGCAGATGGCGCAACTGGCGGCGGAGCAGGCGCTTCAGAGCGCCGTGCAGGGGCGGGACGAGGCACTGCAGAGGGTGCAGCAGCTGCAGGACATGCTGGACAGCAGGGAGGAGGGCAGGGAACGGGAGGAGGAGCTGAGGTATGAGAAGGCGGAGCTGCTGGCGAAATGTCAGACACAAGACGCGGAGCTTGCAGACATCCGAGCCAAGCTGTCTTCGGAACAGGAGAAGGCTGGACAGCTTGCGGAAGAAGCAGTTGAACTGTCCAAGATGATTCAGGAGGTGGAAACTCTGAAGCTGGAAAATGCGGCTCTTCTAATTAAGTTGGCTGTAATAGAAGAGGAAAAGAACACTATCCAGCAACACCATGACACTGTCGTATCTGAAAAAGACAGGTTGAATATGATGCTGAAGGACATGGAAGAGGTAAAGTTGACAAATGAGAGTCTGCTTACTACTGTAAGCAATATGGAAGAAGAGAAGAAAGCAATCGAAGAACAACACAACATCGCTTTATCCGAAAAGGACAGGCTGAATTTGGCTATCCAGGAGTCTGACGGGGAAAAAGAAAGGCTCCAAATGCAGCTGGTGGAAGAAAGAGAAAGGCTCAACATGACAACTGAAAAGTCTGATGGAGAGAAAGCGAACCTTCGAACGCAGCTCACAGAAGAAAATGACAGGTTGAACCTGCTGGTTCAAAAATCTGACGAAGAGCAAAAAAAGCTCCAAATGCAGTTGGCAGAGGAAAGAGACACTTTGAAATCGTTAACTCAGAAATTCGACGAAGAGAAAGAAAAGCTTCGAAGCCAGCTGACAGAGGAAAACGACAGACTGAACTCGTTGATGCAAAAGTCCGACGAGGAGCGAGAACTCCTCCGCGCGCAGCTGGCTGAGAAATCCGGTAGTTCTGAGGAGTTGGTTCGATCACTGGAGAAATGTCAGCGCCTGGAGACCGAGCTGGCTGCCTGGAGAAAACTATCGTCCTCCCTGGAGTCATCTGCGGGCTCGATGCCGACGGCGCCTACTTCCGAACAGAGCGGCGACTCTGCTGCGACTGAAGACTCCACCACGCCAGTCCAGGCCACCCAGGTCACATCCCAGCCGACCACTGACCCAGCGTCGTCCTCAGCTCCAGCGGCTACCATCGCAGCCGCCGCCGCCGCTCTCGGCCGTCTCTCGGAGCACGCAGAGCTCGGTCACCGCCTGGCCGCCGAGCGGGACGTCTGGGTCAACGAGCGGCAGCAGCTGATCGCCGCTCTGAGCCAGAAACACGCAGAGAGCATGCAGTACCACGCCGAGATCCAACGTCTGTCGGCGGCCAGTGGGCAGCAGGCGGAGCAGCTGCAGCTGACGGCCGGACAGCTGGCGCAGACGCGGCGCGCCAGAGACGAGGCGCTGGCGCAGGGCTCCCAGCTGCACGCGGGACAAGATCAGCTGCTGGTGACGCTGCAGGAGAGGAATCAGACCATCCACGACCTCCAGCAGAAGGTGAGACGGCGACACGGCACTGCGCTTTGCGTTATTTATCATCTCTGAGTCGCGTCCAATGCAGGTTTTATTGCAGCAGCGCCACTAGATAAGGCTGATGTAGTGTTGTCATATATTCATCAACCAGTCACCAGATGTCATAGGACCGTTGTCGGGCTGTTATACAACCCGAATAACAGCATCTTATCCTGGTCAGAATTCGAAATACTGGGTCGGTTTTGGTGGTGTGTTGTTGGTTTAAAGAGTTCAGCACTGGTGCAAGCTGGAGTAGGGGCGAAGTGGTGGTGAAGTGAGCAGGGTATCGTCTCGTGTCAGTACCAGCACCGCTAAGCTGTCTATTACTCATGCGTATTCTTGACGTCTGCTATCATTGTGCTAGTGAACTATGGCTGATTTTCTCTTTGCATATACGTGGTTGGTTATGCCTTGTGTCTGCGTTTTCAGTCGGAGCAGCTGGAGGAGACGGAGCGGCGTCTGCAGACCGAGCTGCGGCGGCTGCGGGAGCACCTGATGTCCATCGAGGACAACTACACCCAGGAGGCGCTGCACGCCGAGCAGAGAGAGGCCGCGCTCCGAGAGCGGATTGCCAGCGAACAGCACCTCACTGCTGAGAGGTAATACGCCGCAGTAGGATTGCGCTACACTAGCACTACAGCATTGCACCAGTGTTGAGAGAGTGCAGCATAGCAACGCCACTCTGCCACAAGATAATACAGTTCAGTTGCAGTTATTCCTGACCAGGCGCCTTACCACCTGGACGATGACATATAACGTATCGTCTCTCAGCATGTTCTTGGTTCCTGTGTTATTTGATTTGGTATGCAATCAGCATTTATAGTTGTATCGACTCTGATCCAGTGGGGCTATGATATCACGCCAGCGCTTCTCCGCTGCGTTTTCAGTGAGGCCGCGTCGCAGACGATTGAGTCACTCCAGGAGCAGCTGGCTGTGGTGTCGCAGCAGCGTGATGACGTCACACTGCAGCTGGATGACGTCACACAGTCGCTGAACAACCTGCAGCGGGTACTCGAGCAGTTCCAGCGAGAGAAACGGCGCGAGGTCGTGCACGCCGCCAGCGCCGCCCAGCGGCAAACCAAAGAACTAGAGGGGCAGGTGGCTACTCTCAAGGTAGGCTCCTTGGCGTGTTATAATTAAACCACGACGGCCACTATTATCATCGAAACGGTGCACTCAGTCAGTTACAAGTTTGCCGAATTAAATGCAGTAAATAACGACTGTTTCACCCTGTTTTTAGTCACACAAAAATGAAACTGAACTTGCAACATTCACAGTTCTGCTTGATATATTATTGTTTCGTGCGTCTTGCCAAGATATTCGGCTGAGTCCTGGCGGCATCATGATGTACGTCTCAGCTGCGTACTAACCACGTCTTCTGTCTGTGTGCTCAGACTCAGTTGGCGGAGGCGAGCGCTGGCCTGAAGGCCGCCAATCGGCTCAACGAGCAGCTGGACCGCAAGGAGCAGCTGATTCTGGCTCTGAAATCGGACGGTAGGTGTCGCCGTCTGTTCGGCTGGGTCTCTGCTGGGAGGGCTGACGAGCCGACCGCGACCGACTCGCGGCCGCGGTGGGGATGCTGTTCTTTCTCTCTGTGTGTGGTTTTCGCTTGCGTGGTCCGGGCGCGTCGCCGGGACCGTCAGAGCGCCGCCGTGCCGCGCCGCGCCTCGTGTCGCCTCCAGCGGCAGGTTTTCTCGCTGCGCCGGGGCTACTTCGGGACGTCTCCACCAGAGGCGCTGCTGTCCGCTGGGCCCGCACAAATATCAGCAGGTAATTCTGGGATGAGTTGACTACTTCCAGGAGCCTGACTGATATGTGTGCGACCTGAGCTGGGTGCCGGCATGTCAGTCTTTGATCTTCCCTGGTCCGGGGCCGGGCCGGAGACCGACCCTGCTGGATCCTGCCCGCCTGCCTGCGGTGTCTCCCTGCTGCGGCGGCTGTCTGTGGAGTTTTATTTTAGCGTCGTGCCGCGGCCGACCGAGCGCCGGTGACTGTCGCCTTGGAGTGGGCTCTGATCGCTTGTTAGCGCACGGTGGCTAGTATCCCGCCTCAGAGGATGTGAACTCTCTTCACAATGACCGCCTGAACCTATCCCATCCATCGACTTTGATCTGGCTTTGCATGCTCCGAAGCTTGATCGTCCTATTCCTCGGGCTTGCGATCCGAATAAATGTACTCTGCCGCTCTGCATGTCTTTGGCAGTTCTTTTTGTGTCGGTCTTCGTGTGAGGGTGGGGTACCGCTTTCTGCCTCGCTGACTTTCAATGCATGGGTGCATGTTTGTGTGTGGGCTGCATGCTTTGTCCGGTATGCAGTGCTTTGCATGCTCCTTTTGATGTGGAGTGGAGGACTCTTGGAGGTTGTTTGGCGAACCAAATTATCGGCCGGCTGCAATTCTCAATGAGATGTTTGCTGGCCGATTGGCAAAGGTCTTAGTTCACTTGGATTCTAATTGGAAGGAATTTTGAGCTTTACTGGTGATCATTGAGGGCCAGTACCTTATGAACACTGTTTTTTTTTATCAGGGCTTTTCCTAAAGATTTGTATCATAACGTGTAGTATCTCCAGGCGCTAAATAATGGGATCACATGTTATCATCTGGCGCGCCTACTGAATAAGCATCTTGCGTTGTATTTTACGTCACGAAGGTAGTTCTAAAAAATATCAGTATACTTTCACATTTATTGTTAAAAGTAGTTCGCCTACTGAGCTGTATTTCCGAGTTAGCCGGCAATGGCGGTACCGTCTAGACTCGGCCAAGTCGATATCTGTCCGCGCCGAGCGGCCGTTGACGCCACTGCACACCTGTCTGCGTCTCACCCAGGCCTCCCACCGCCACCACGCACTGTCTACCGTCCGTCCGTCTGTGTTCGCGGCTGCACATGGCCTGCGCCGTCAGGTGCCGGCGCGGCGCTAATCTCACATGGTAACGCTGAGTTGTGCTGTTTCTCGGCGTGCTTTGTGAGGTGAGCCCGCGCCGGCCGCTCGCGCCCCTCCGCCTGCCTGCTCACCTATCTGTCTCTATCTACCCGTCCGTCCGCTCGTCCGTCTGACCGGCTGACCGTCTGACCGTCTGGCCGTCTGGCCGTCTGGCCGGCTGGCCGGCTGGCCGGCTGGCCGTCTGGCCATCCGTCCCCACCCGTCTCGCCCCGCCCCGCACCGCTCAGCTCGGCTCGTGGCTCCTCGTCTGTGTCGCTCTGCCTCGTGTATATGTTGTACATATCCGCGATCTGGTGGCAGAAGTGGGATGAACTGGTGGCAGAAGTGGGCTACCATGCAAAGGAAGAACCACGTATGTAAATCGCCGAAAACCGTGACATACGTGGTTCTTTCTTTGCACGGCAGTGGGATGACAGTGACCCGGCCACTGTGTACCACACGCTCGCGCGTCCCGGCACTGAATGTAGCAGCACGCGTTGTCTCCCCCGCTTGCCAGTCGCTTTGCCCATGTGTCGCTCAGATCAGCTCGCTCAGAGGGATCGCTTTGGCGACGTGGTAGGTCGGTGGTGAATGGTGTCTGGAGAAGCGTATGTGAATATCGACTTGTGGTTGGTTGTGGAAGCCGTTGTAGCGTTCACCTGAGGAGGATAACTTCGAAAAGTATAACACTTTGTGCATTGGTCTCACCTGTTGAGTCGGACTCGTACATGAGCATCATCTGACGACTTAAACTACTGTGTTGGGCTGTATCAGACATAAGTTTTGCTCCTATCTTTGAAGGAGTGTTTCATGGATATTTTAACCCATGTCAATGCAGGCTGATATAGGCTTGCGTCGCTTATATATTAATATTTTGTATTGCATGCGGTCGTTCGACATCGGTCATAAAAATGGCAGACCTCATATATCATTTATGTTTGGCATGGTTTTAGATCCCTTTGTTATGCTTCTACGTACACTTTTTTGTTATACCAATAAGAATGTGTCTTTATTGCCTTAAGCGTTGCACAATGGTATCTAGAAGCATTCTAACCCTATAACCAGTATTGTTTGTTTATTACCGATTGTTGATAGTTGACGTGTTGCGTTATGTGACATTGGTCTTGTCGTCCAGTGCCTTTCACATGCATTGTCCATTGTCCAAGGCAAGTCTCATTTACTACAAATGCAACTTTTGTATAATATTTTGTTCCTTCCCAACTTTGATATCTGGGACGTTGTCGGCTCTGGACTTAGACCAATGTTGCATGAATAATTCCCCTCGTTTTCGTTGTTTTATTTGAACCAAATGAGCTTATGCCATTTTGTTATCGGAGGGTTATCAACGCATTCGCTACGTATGTTTGAATGTCACCACGTACGCTAACGCTAGTAGCCACAGCTGGATGTGTTAGTTATTTAAACGTTTGCACCGCATGTGAGCGGAATGACTACACGTTTAGAGCATCCACCGCATACCACGCATGTGCTGGCGCGTGCCTCAAGCACATGCTCTCATGTCAGAGGAACGTGGACGGATGGACGGGGGGGGGTAGTTAAGTTGACGTTCCCACAGCACGTCTGTCGCATGTCTGCCCAGCCCGGCAGTCCTCACCGACCTCCAGCGGCGCATGCGCCCCGCGGCAGCCGGCTCGCGCCCCGGGCAGATCTGAGTATTACTTCAGGTACTGGATGTTTAAATCTCAGTGTCGAAGCAATGCTCGGACTCTGTCCGGGGCTAAGCAGCTGTGGCTCGCTCGTTCGCCGCATGCCCCGAAGCTTCATCAGATTCGGCGTAGCACACGGATAGAGAGCGATGCATTTGACTGTTCGTCGTTCGTTTTTTGATGTCTGTCTGTCCGTCTGTCTCACGAGCTTTACTCATACTGATCTGTTGCTATCCTTAACTTTATTTGTCTATCAATGAATCTATCTACTATCTATGTATTATATTATGTCTATCGATCTATTTTATCTGTCTATTCTATCTATATATCCCTATTTTATATCCTCTGTTAATTTCGACATTATCTTTCTGTTTACCTCTCATTGTATATAGGTCCCTTTTTTCACAATCATTAACATGTTGTAGCAGCATTTTTTACATTGCTTGCATTGGACCTTTTGTTTTCCTAGTTTCTTAAGTGCAATGTTATGTTCGATTTTAGGCTATTGGCATGACTGTTGTTTTTAATATAAGCATGCTATTATTGTACGTGACGCTGTGATTTCTTTTTGTGCCCGGCACATTGTATCTTCGGTGTTAATTCTCGCGAAATATGTTTTGAGCCACTTATTGACTTACTAACGGTCATTGTTAGTTATTGGAAAATCTTGCAAAGAATCTTGTTTTTATGCTAGATGCCTGCTACATTTTGTCTCGTCCGTAGCTCATGTGAAATCACTGATGAAATACTGCACATGGTACGCCGAAACTGGCCACATTCGTTATGTCTGTCTGGTTAGAACATTTGTCGAATTAGCCGCTAAGATCCTGATAATGTGTGCAGTCATTCCGAAAGACATAACTAATCATACCTTTGTTAATGTATCAGCTCTATCAGTTGTAATACGGTCATGAATCTCTAGAATTTTACGACCTTATTAGTGAAATAGCCTTGCATTTTTGATAGCATGTTTAGCATTCCTCGCAATGATACCATCGCTGGGGTAGGTAACAGTATGGTCCGACAGTTGGTACAGGATTTGACTGAGTGTTATAACTAGTCACCGCCCGGGAGGCAGTGTCTGACAAGCTGACCGACCCGCCCGACCCGGCCCGTCGCCGGCCCCTCTCTTCTTTCCAGTGGAGGCCAAGGTGGACGCCAACGTCAGGCTCCAGACCGAGCTGGAGGAGCTCAAAGGGAACACGTCCGGAAAAGTGGACAAGTAAGAGCTAAGAACATTGCTATCTGCGCAATTCTTGTATATTTAGCACAGATTGCTGTCTGTTTACAGTTACGACAGTTACTGTTACCGTTAATTGGTGTGATAACAGTTCGATGACAAGGTCGTGTTACAACACCACGGTGAAATATAGGTGGCAGGTGTCCTCCACGCTACATATCACTCAGTTAAACATAACTGGCTCGGCTTTGTTTTGTCGTGTGACTTCAAAGCCGTTAGTGATATACCCCTCCCGATACTCTGCCCATACATCCATGTCGCTCCCCTCGGTCAACCCGCCTTTCCCCGTCTTCTACTGGCCCTTTCGAGTAACTGCGAACCCTCTACTCTCCGCGGTGTACTGATGGACTATCCGTACCCCATCGCAGGACTTTGGTGAAGAACCTGGTCGTGGGCTACGTCGCCGCTCCGGCCGGCCACGAGCGGGAAGTCCTACGCGTGATCGCCACTGTGCTCGACTTCTCTGGAGAGGAGCGGGCTCGGGCTCGACTCGACCCCGCCCCGGCCGCCGCTGCCCCGGCCGGTGGCTCTCTCAGCCAGGCGTTTGTGCGCTTCCTGGAGGCGGAGTCGACGCCGCGCAAGCCGGCGGTGCTGCCGGCGGAGCAAATGGCCAAGGAGGCGACGCGGAGGACAGAGGCGCGAGCTCACCGCGCAGCGACGCAGGTGAGACTAGTATAAATGAGGGGCAGACTGGAAAACGTTTTAGGTATGTTGATATAGCTTATTTCGCGTTGTGATTCAAGCTACCTCGCATTGGACGCAACGTGACTAAAGAAGTCGCCGCGCACTAAGACGTCAATGCACACAGAAAGCTACCTCGCAGATATGTTCCACTCTTGACCTGATGTGCCATTACGAGGTGTATGAATATCCACACTTGTGCAGCGTTGCTGCTACGCTGCCGTGCAAAGGAAGAACCATGTATGTCACTGTTTTCGGCGATTGACATACGTGGTTCTTTCTTTGCACGATAGAACCTCAGCGGTTTCAGCACCCCTAAACCCAACTGATTGTAACGTCTGTTGTTTCTCTCGCCAGGTGGCGCCACTCGCTCGGACAACGCCCCCTCCCCCGCAGCCGGGCCACTCCCGACAGAGCTCCACCTCCTCCAACCTGCTACTGTCGTTCTCCGACCAGATGACGACCGAGGTGACCGAGCCGAGCAGCGCCGTGCTGCGAGCCATCATCGGAGACGGCGGCGACACTGGCGACGCGCCGCAGACAGACGCGGCGCACAGCTAAACGCCCACCGCGCCACGCCGCGCCACGTCGCGCAGCTCGCTTACTGGCGCGGAACCGTGCGTTGAGCGGCTGAATAAAGACTTATGTTGTGGCTTTGTGTGCATAAGGGAATAGGTGTACAGATGCTTAGAGAATATAGACGCGCCGCGTGACGGCATTCAACGCCGGCTAGCTCGTGATCGTGACAGATATAGTTATATTTTATATGAATGTGCCGGCTATAATTGGTAAATAAATGATTATATGCATTCCAGTGGTGGCTGTTTTTGGGCGTCACCGACGTGGTTTCTGATGAGGCACGGGTTCAAGCGGTGTTGTGTGAAATGAACAGTAACAGTTGCTTCACATTCCGATGTGAGGCTTACATACACACATTGGCACGATTCAATGAAGAACATGTCATGTCGATACGCCATAATGTCCGAACACTGGCTGGTATCCATCAGTATCCATAGCATAGCTAAGACTGCATTTAATGTGACCCTAAAAAACAACAGATCAGTATTATCCAGACTTGTAACTGACTCAGAGCTGAGTCATGAATCGACTCATGAGTCAGACATTTTTGGATGAGTCATGAGTCGATTCGATTTAAGTTATATAAACGGCACTTGAGTCAAGAGTCGAGTCGATTCAATTTGTTTGAAACAGCACTTGAGTCAAGAGCCAAGTCAGTTCTTCGGTTGTGAGTCATACTTGAGTCGACTCAAACAAATTTGAGTCAAATGCAACGGACATAGCCAAGGGGGGTACTGGGGCCACGCCCCTTCCACTGAGCAAACCAGCTTACACCAGATAAAATGTGGTTTGTATGACACCCCCTACTCCCTTCCC
>JARFNR010377849.1:0-10259 GCA_030323935.1 Semibalanus cariosus
AGTCGCTGCGGGATGTACGGCGGTAAAGCAGGAATGTGTCCTTCATTACCTACTATAAAAACCGTCTACCGAATGACCCTAACACTTGTATAGATTCGTTGGCTTATTTCAAATAAGAAACTGACAACTTATTATCTTTTAAAATTCAAGCATTATTAAAATTTCACAATTAGACTACATATGAATTGATGGTCTCGTTCACAAAAGCAGCGTATGAAATCAGTAGCTTGAAAAAAACATTACACATATTAAGTTTTTTGCATTACTCGAAGTTTCGCACTACCAGCCCCTTTGACTGGCTCTTCCCCCACAGGTGTGCAATGAGAAGGAGTTCCTGCAACCGTGCGTGCACTGCGACAAGAAGATCTGCACCGAGTGTAAATCGGCGCACGTGGACGTGCTGAAGCGCGAGCTGACCCGCATCAATGGCCAGGTACGGCGTGGCCTCCACCGTCTGCAGGACATCCACCAGGCGGTGGACAAGAACGCCAACACGGTGCAGCAGAACTGCATCGCCGTCAGAGAGGAGGTGGAGAACATCGGCCAGCGGCTCATCAAGGCCATCCAGGACCGCACCGAGTACCTCAAGGCCGAGGTCGACTCCCACATGGCGAGCGAGGTCCGAAACCTGAACACGCTCAAGAGTAACCTCGAGCAGGAGATCGGTAACATCGAGAGTAACTCCGAGCTGGCTGAGAAGCACCTCAACGACCAGACGGAGTGGGACGACGCCGAGCTAACCGACGCCAAGGATATCTTCCTCAAGACGGTCGAGTTCATCCGCAACTTTGAGCACGAGGCGCCGACGGGCGGCGACGTGCGGCGGCCGGTGCGCTTTTCCGCCGTACAGGACCCCAATTCTCTCAGCCGGACGCTGGAGCACTACGGCGAGCTCAACATCGGCAGCAAGCAGCCGGCTATCACGGACGGCTCCGGCCAGGGGTTCGGCGGCGGCGGCGGGTTCCCGGCCCTGATGGCGCCCGGCTCCTCTGGGCCGGGCCTGATGCGCAGCAAGTCGGACCACCGCCTGGTGTCGGCGATGCGCCAGCAGGAGGAGCGCGGCTATGGCTACGGGGACGAGTCGGGCCGCTCCTCGCCCGTCAGCCGGCGCAGGTTCGGCGAGCGTGTCGAGCGTAAGTCGAGCGACGCCGGGCTGTACGGCGAGGACAGCGCGTACGACTCGCCCTGCGAGCGGCGCCACAAGTACCGCTCGCGCTTCACAAGACGCCATCTTGACGCCGATGACGATATGGATAGCTATCGACCCGACCCGCACGCGGCACACGCCGATGCACCCAAAGAGAAGAAGAAGGAGCGGGAGAAGGTCCTGGACACGGACGACGCGACCAAGGGCCCGATCAGCGGGATCGCCCGCATTCTCGACGTGCCAAAGGTCATCCAGAAGGTCGTGGAGGCTGAGCGGCCGAAGAAGAAGAAGGAGGAGCCGAAGAAGGAAGCTCCGCCACCTAAGGCGGTGCCCGCACCAGCACCAGCGGCTCCCTGGCGCCGACAGAAGAGCGAGGACGACGAGATCTCCAAGATCAAGAAGATGAACCAGGAGGCGGACGCGCGCTGCCAGCAGGGCGCATCCGCAGCCGCCGCCACTTCTGCCGCAGCTGCGACCGAGTCTTCCGCCCCCAGCTCGACGCGCGCCTCTGCGGAGAGACGCACATCCCAGACGACGGCGCCGACGCCGGCGCCGGCTCGGCCGCGTGCCGTGCGCGAGGAGTCTGGCAGTGAGACGGATGAGGCTCGGCGTCGCGGCAGCCGGCCCAGCCGGCCCGGCATCTCAGACTGGATCAACGAGCCGTTTGAGACTCCCAACTCGCGAAGACCAGCGCCTGCTCCCGCTCCTGCTCCACCTCCTGCCGCCGCTCCTGCTGCTCCTCCTGCTGCTGCTGCTGCTCCGGCAGCGTCCAGCGAGCGGCCGCGACGGACCCCGCTCCGCATGCCGGAGCGGCGTCCGTCGCGCTCGCACAGCGCCGAGTCCACGTCGTCCGAGTCGACGGAGGCGCCCGCCGGCGTCGCTGCGCGAACCTCTCAGCCACCGACGCCCAGCTCCCCGGCCACGGCGGTACCGCCGACTCCGGCCACGCCTGTCACGCCGGAGGCGCCCGCGACGCCGGCGACGACAGTCACTCCGGCTTCGGCTCCCGCTACGCCGACCGGCGCCGCCGCGCCCGCCCGGCCACGCTTCCAGAGCCGGTTCCTGGGCCGCGCCAGCACACCCAAGGCGGACGAGCCGGAGGAGTCCGGGTCGAGCAGCGACTCCAACTCGGAGACCGACTCCGATACGGACACGTCTTCCGAGTCGGAGTCTGAGGAGGAGGACGTGCCGGCGCCCAGCCCGGCCGACTCGACCATGGCTCGGACCAACATCGGGCCGCTGCTGGCTCGCAGCGCTCACGCCCGCACCGGCTCGGGCGATACCACCAACACCACGACCACCAGCTCACCGTCGGCGCGGGGCAGCCGCTCTGTCGCGAGCGGCGCCGCGTCCACCTACGGCTCGCACGACTACGCCCCGGCCACGTCGGCGGCCAACAGCTACGCCAGCCGGTACGGCGGTGACTCCGCTGCTGAGCCGAAGCCGTACGAATCGCGCTACAGCTCCAGCTACGGCGACTACGGCGGCACGCAGGGTAACGGGCTGGCGCGGTCACGCACGTCGTCCGCGCTCGACACGCCGCGCTCCACGCCGCAGGTGGAGAACACGTACGCTGCCTACGCGGCCAAGTTCTCCCGGCCGGCGGCCAGCCGCGCCAACAACTACGACTCGGACTACTCGTCAGCGGGCGCGTCCTCGTCGCCCCGCTACTCCTCCTACACGTCGCGTTTTTTAAACCGAAGTAAGAGCTCCGCTGCGCTAGATGCGCCGGAGGAGGCGGCTCGCCCGACGGGCGACGCCGCCTCCCCCGGCCCGGCCGCCGCTGCCGCAGGCGGCGGCCGACCTGACGGCAAGTCCAGATATGCGCCCGCTTCGGAGCGCCGATCTTGGCTTGCCCGCAGCGGGAGCTCTTCAGAGCAGGCCGACGAGCGGGGAAGCAGCGCCGGGGGCAGTCCCTCCGGCTCGCTGCGCCCGTCGGTCGCGCGACAGACGAACGGTGACGGTGCCGCCGGGGGAGACCCGGCCGACATGGCGTCCGGCGCGGGCGGCTCTAGGAATGAGGCGCTCAGCAGCTGGGCGCAATATCTGAAGAACAAGTACGGGTACAAGAACAACAAGGATCCCAGCAAGGAAGTGGGGAAGGTGAGTCTGTGCACTGGCGCTACCGGGGTTTTACTGTAGTGTTCGTCTGTCCGTTTACCGTTTTGATAACTGTTGATCCGTTTTTATGTACCAATAGGCTCCTCTACCTACTTACGCACACATATTTTGCCAGAACTATACACAAAGCAATGTTTTCATGTCTGACATTTTCTGTCGTTTTCTATGCCTTCCACGAACTTTCAATCTCTTCCAGGCTGAACATGTGCCAGAGGATGCGCCTAGTCGATGTGTCATGGCTTAAATGCTAACGCAGCGCTGGCGCTTGATGACATACCTACTGTTTGAGTCCAATGCAATGTTTTGCCTCAAATAACGTGAATACACATTAAAAGCTTAATCACTAAATGTGAATTGATCAACAGTGACCAAGACCAATCCCCGGTCCCCGCAAACTTATTCATGGCTACACCTAGTAATAGTAACATTCGTGTAAATTAAAACCAAACGACTCGCTTCCACAAAACTCTTCAGAATGTCTGTATTTCTGAGTATCTCATTGCACAATGTGCATTCACAGCCAACATAAATGACAGAAATAATATCCGCGCTGACCCCCTGCACACCGAACCCCTAACGCCCCCCCCCCCCCTTGAGACGGCGGTCCGCCGGCCGTGCTCCCCGCGCCTGTCCGCCTGTCCGCCGCCGCCATTTTGATTAGACTGGTTGTGTCTGGCACTGTGGCCATGTCGGGGGCGCCGGGCTGCGCCGGGCCGGGCGGTCTCTAAGATCTGCTGTCGCCGCAGTGGCTGCGCCGACGCCGCTCTCTCAATCACCGCTCGCCAGTTTCAGGAGAATAAGCCATGGTGGGTGCACCATTAACTGTGCGAGCGCGCTGCCCCGGCCACCTATAACACCGTCATGCAAGATGGCTGCCGTCCGTTTCTCCCTAAATCATTATCACGTCATTGCATAAAGTTCAGTCGTTAAACAGCGACTCACGAATCGAAGCAAGTGAGTGCGCGCGGCCCTCGGCGCACCGTGTCCTCTGGCGCGCCGCCCGCATGACTTCAGCGGCGGCGACGCCGGCCCGTCGCCGCTTCGCAGCTCAGCTAACCGCTTTTGGGACTGATGGATTTTGGCCTCTTGCCTGTCTTGGTGACTAGCCTGCCGAGCACCGGAGTGGTTTCGGCGCTTCTGGAGGGGGCGGTGCTGGTGTGGTGTGTGTTCACGTGTGTATTTTGAAGTGCCTATTTTGGGTGACACCGCCTGTTGATTTGCATTTCACAGGTTATAATGTAACTTTGAATGTTTTTACCTGGTCAACATAACAATTTAATTGACTCCAAAATGCAACTCTCTAAACGGTATATTAATCAGAGCGGGATTTTGCCAGTTGGTTTCTTGAAACTGTAATCAACCGTGTATCATGTGTAGCTTGGCATTTGCATGTCCGTGGGACCAAGAAGGAGTTGGTTTTAGTGATGCTCATTTTAATTTGTCAAGTAACGTCGCATCGGTGAAATTGATCCGTATTAGTACAGAAAATGTACCCGAACCACAGCTTGATGCCTCAGTCCCCCCTAATGCTCCCTATGTTAAACCCCTCTGCTTGGGGGAGATAATGACTTTTTGAATAATTGTTATGCATTATCTTATGCTACTGGTATGTTATAAAACTGATGAAATATAAATTTAAATATAAAATTACACTATCGATATTTTGGCATTGTAATTCTGGGGAAATTAAAAAGCTATCAGGTACCTACCTACATGTGCATTTTGCAAGAAAAACATACTGAAGTGTGGCATCCCTGGTGCTTTTGCTCC
The DNA here is from genome assembly GCA_030323935.1 of Semibalanus cariosus. Lineage (NCBI taxonomy): Eukaryota > Metazoa > Arthropoda > Thecostraca > Balanomorpha > Balanidae > Semibalanus > Semibalanus cariosus. The sequence goes on from JARFNR010377849.1 coordinate 5,039, forward strand.
TTTTCTTTTCGTGTTGATTGGTCAGGAGTAAGCTCACGCAATAAGTTATATCCAAGAAATACCAATCGCATGGTACAACTGAATATATTGCAATTTTTAATAGTTATAAGTTATCAATAGTTATTGGCAAAAGATGCTGGTGACCTCAGATGACCTCAGCTGACCTCGCAGAGGTCACTGAGCATTTTTTTTTTAATCATTCAGTCAAACCCTGTGGCTTTGGCACGATCACATTTTTTGGAGGTAAGGTCACTTGACGTGATCTGGTAACCTGACCTGAAATGACCCGAGATAAAAACTTTCACAAAATGCGGGTAATTGATGCCCAAATAGCTGTGCCAAATTTGGTGCCGCTGCGCGCCGCTGTTTTCTACTATTCCCCAAAAACCTAAGGGGGGTCAAAATGACCCCCACCAGGGCGAGGGTTTTAGCTTTTAGGTGGGTACATCCATATGTTGTACATATCACATACCTACCTACTTGCTGAGTGCAACAGATGTTCAGCATGGAGTGCTTAGCGATTTCAAATTGAAGTCACTTTCAGTAGGGATATAATGTAAATGTCAAACGTGAATAATATTTAATATTAAAGGATCTCATTCAGTCGTCAATCGCGAAACAGTCCACTTTACAGTACTGCGATTCAGTTGTATATGTACAATAGGGTCATTATCTCCCTTCAAGACATCCACTGCTCTGACACTTTGTAGCTTCACACCCCAGACTAAAAACGAGAGCAGATCTTAGAGCCGCCCCGTTGCCCCGCTTCTCTCCCCTCCCCTCTCATCTCCCCTGCCCCGTTGACCACCGCCGCGCCGGGGGCAGGTTCTGTCGCGAAGCAAGTCCTCGCACCTGGTCAGCCTGCCGGTGGGGGCGCTGCAGACCGCGGAGGAGCTCGCCTCGCCCTCACAGGTGGCGCCACTGTCGCCCGCCTTCTCCGGCGCCGCGCTGCTCGGTCCTCGCAGCCAGTACCTCCAGAAGGGACGTCTCAAGTAAGGCTATCGGCTGTACATACAGGCGCCATCTGAACATTCTTGAATGCATGTTTGACTTTCAAGGACTTGAATCTTTTCGCGTAAACATGGAATGTCTTTGGGGATGACGTACGCTACGGTACACAAAAACAAAACAAATTCATCTTTAAACCACTTTCGGCAAGTTTACACTGACTTGTACTTAGTTATTGGCAAATATCAGAAAAATAATCAACGTTAGGTGGACGTTGTAAAGTACACACATTATACCAGGGACGGATCCAGGGGGGGGGGGGGCAATCCGGCCATGCCCCCCAAAAAACATCTGAAATCGGAGCAAAATTGATACATTTCCTGATATAAAAGAAAATCTATGCAATTTTTACAAAGTTTTTTTTTTAAATCAGCTATCAATGCATAAACAAGCGGAATCTGATGAGTTTTCAGAATTATGTGAGACTTTTTGGACATTGCCCCCCACCCAAACCACCGGTGGCCCCTCCCAAACTACCGTTCTGGATCCGCCCCTGCATTATAAATATTTTCATAGAGTATTGCGATTCCAGGATGAAGGCACTGCTGACTCCGCCGCTGGTACCCGTGTTTCAGATTTAAGCTGGGCACACGTGGCGGTGGCCCGGGGTGTTTCACGTGGCCACGAGGGATCGCCGTCGGTCCGGACAACTCGGTAGTGGTGGCCGACAGCAGCAACCACCGCGTGCAGGTGTTCGACCAGCAGGGTGCCTTCGTCAAGGAGTTCGGCCAGTACGGCAACGGCGAGGCCGAGTTCGACTGTCTGGCCGGCGTGTCCGTCAACAGGATCGGACAGTTCATCATCTCAGACAGGTGAGTAATGACCTCACGACCTGGGACTGTCCGGGGGTCAGCAGGGTCGGACAGTTCATCATATCAGACAGATGAGAAGGCCTGTCCGTCTGTCTGAATGTCCGTCAACAGGATAAGACAGTTCATCTCAGATAGGTGAGTGGGTCTGTCTAACTGGCTGTCCGTTATCAGGACTCACACAGTTCGTCACATCATACAGGTCAGCCTGTTAAACGTAGGACATGTTTGCTTGAAGACAACTGGGAAACGTGTTAGTTAATTTTAATTGACCATTTGTAAACATATAACATACCATACGCAGGCCACAGTATCACTTGGTTAGCATACATACCACCAGTCGTTTTTGCATGTCCAAATGCAACTCAAGTTGCACCTCATTGTAATTCATTCCCAAATATTCGACTAATGCCATATCTCTTCACAGATACAACCACCGTATCCAGATATTCGATCCGTCCGGCCGATTCCTGCGCTCGTTCGGCCAGAACGGGACGATGGAGGGCCGCTTCAACTACCCCTGGGGCGTTACCACGGACGCGCTCGGCTTCATCTACGTCTGCGACAAGGAGAACCACCGCGTCCAGGTACTGCCGACCTCCCTTCTCCTATGTCATCCTCTACCACGCCGCGCCGGTGCGGGCCGCGGCTGGAGCGGTGCGGGGCGACTGGAGGCTCAGGGTACAGCCGACGTCTTGGTAGCGCTGTGCCACTGAAGAGCAGTCTATCTTCTGCGGCCTGCCCTCTTCCCAAAGTGATATCTCAGACAAGGCGGCCGCAAACTTGATTTTTTTAATCAAATAAGATACTGCATGCGTATGAGCATATTGCGTGGACTATTTCTCCAAAAAGCGGTGCACATAGTCTGTACCGTTTTTAGTCCGTAGTTTCTGAGCATGCAAGTGTTGACAGTCCCAATGTATCCATGTGCACACATTTTGCAATTGACGCGCATGTGTAGTGATGCCTTTCCCCATAAGATGATAGCAAGCTAAACTGCACCCTTACATTGTTGACTGCACTTCAGTCGTTAACACGCGCACTGGAGGGGGGGGGGCACATTTGTGCCCCCACAGGTTTTCGTGAGTAGCTAAAAAACGAAGCGGAGCAGGGCGGTGTTTTTTATGCGAAATTTAAGCCAAAAGAATAGCGGAACGTTTGATGCAAAAAAATGAAAATCGGTCGGTAAATGTTCGAGTTATATGGATTTGAAGGCCAAGATGGCGGCCAGAATCGAGATCGGCGAAGCGATATCTTCGGAACCAACAGTCGGATCGGGATGATTCAAACAACATTCGGTAGCCAATGTCAATTCTCATCTCCGAACATAACTTAAAACACCCTGCTGGTGACCTGTGACGTCACAGAGGTAAAATTACCAAAATGGTTACATTTGGACAGATTTGACATTCGTGACCTCGTTTGACCTTGAGGTATTAAGCTAAGGTCACCTAAATTTCAGAAAATGTAGATCATTATAGCACCTACCTACCCTGTAAGTTTAATCGTTCTAGCTTTCATACTTTCGTAGATCTGGGGGGCACAAAAGTACCCCCTCTCTCCAGTGCGCGTTAGTGGCATACCCCTATCCAGTGCGCGTGTTAAAAGCACCTGATAGAACTCTTCCGTTTCCTGCTATGGTGTCAATGCACAATGCACGCTAAATCTGGTGTACCTTGCACAAGTAAACATGAGGAATAGCATTTCATGGAACACTCGTCTTCGCTGCACTGTCTACTGGTTTCGTGTGAGACCTGCCGCCTCGGCTGGCTGCGGGGGTAGCTCTGTAGCTCACGGTGGCCGACAGGTGAGCTATTGGAGCCTGCCTGGCTCCGGCTCCGGCCAGGCGGACCGTCTGGGCCCGCCGCCAGCTCTGACCTCAATGTACGTGCGGTACAGAGGCGGCGCGTCCGGGGGCCGGAGCTCTCCCAGCCCGATCATCAGGTCCGACCGAGCCGCTCGGCGTTTCTAAACGCCGTGCTATCTCTCTATCTTTATCTCTGCCTCACTCTGCCGCTCTTCACATGTGATGGCCTACGCTGCGCTGCGCTGCGCTGCGCTGTGGAGTTACGCTACGCGCCGTTTGGTTTTGGGCCAAAGCTACGCTAGCGAATTATGTTACGTTATATTTTGTAATTTGCTAAATTGCTGCGATATTGTATGAGGCAACTTAGTATTAAGCACACTATGGAACATATTGTATTACGACACAAAAGACACTAGGGAAATCAATAGCGACGGTGATGTTTTCGCCTGTTCATATTTCTAACTTTGCCATGCGTATTGCGTAGTATGCCATGCCATGGTATATGCCATGCTTTGCACTTAAATTTAACTTTGTCACCCGTAGCCCGCCATGCGTTTCCTAAAAAAAAACGAAGACGTTCGTGGTACAAAGCTTCATCATAAATGACCTAAATCGATACAAGGATCATGCCTGATGGCTGGCGCAGCTTGATGATTGTTGTTTGCGTCAGCAGCTAAACAATAATATACGACGATTTAATTTAATTGGAGGAAAACACGACGTTAACCCAACCACCGGTCCATCAGCGGGTAGAGTTTGTCAATCAACTTATCCATCAGCTACATATGATACGCTGATAAATATTTGTTGTAGCAGTTCGGTTCATTTAACTTAATCATTTAGTAGCACGCCGCGGAATTACTGTGATTACGTTACGGAGCGATTTTCCGTGGTAGGTAGGTACTTGCTTTACCGGAAACACCAGCGTAGCGTAAAGTAGCGTAACGAAACGTAGCGTAGCGGGCCATCACTGTTCAGTGTTCACCACTGCCTCTGTGTGGCGTCAGCGCGAGCTCCCCCGCTGAACCCCACGACTCGGGTGCCTAGCCCCCCTCTCTACCGCTCGGGTCTCGAGCGGGTCGCCCTACTGTGAACTCTAATTAACATCGTGAAAAATTACACACGTTATCAAACGATCTGTCATCTTTATGAAGGCAATCACACTATAAGTTACAGACTATGCACTGTACCTATGCTGTGTTGTGTTCTTCTAGATAGGTTTCGTTCGTCCCCATACTGACAGTATTCATGCTTTAGTTGCAGAATGCATGCTGAGAACCTGTTGATCTTTGCTTGCTTACAGCTGATCAATGTCAGTGATCAAGTGATTAACAAACAGGAAATTGTGTCGTATTTTCCTGTTGTCCACTAGGAATTCTTACCATCATACATCAGACTGGTTATTGATTCGACTCTGATTGAATCGATTGGAATTGTTCAATCTAAATCCCTTGAATCAAAGAAGAGCCGATTCACCACCATATTTTTTTATTCATGAATCATGATTGAATCAAAACCATCATAGAAACGAGGCTGATTGAATCAAACAGACTGCGCAATGCTATTTCAATGGTGAATCAAACGTGATTTGATCAAA
>JARFNR010378072.1:0-10254 GCA_030323935.1 Semibalanus cariosus
GGCCGCGGTCAGCCGCCCCTCGGCTACCTGCCGGCACCGCCGCCCGCGCAGCAGGCGCCGCCGCCGCCGCCCACGCACCCCGTGCTCGACGAACTGCGAGACCGCAACGAGTACAACCCGAAGGAGTTCGACCTGACCGCGAAGGGGGCGCGCTTCTTCGTGATCAAGTCGTACTCGGAGGACGACATCCATCGGTCCATCAAGTATGAGATCTGGTGCAGCACGGAGCACGGCAACAAGCGGCTGGACGCTGCGTTCCGCGAGCGCGAGAGCAAGGGGCCGATCTACCTGCTGTACTCGGTGAACGGCAGCGGCCACTTCTGCGGCATGGCGCAGATGCTCTCCTCGCTGGACTTTAGCTCGTCGTCGTCCGTCTGGGCTCAGGACAAGTGGAAGGGCCAGTTCAAGGTGAAGTGGATTTACGTGAAGGACGTGCCCAACTCGCAATTGCGTCACATCCGGTTGGAGAACAACGAGAATAAGCCGGTGACGAACTCTCGCGACACGCAGGAGGTGCCCGCCGACAAGGGCCGTCAGGTGCTCAAAATCATCCAATCATACGGACACCGCACCTCTATATTTGACGACTTTGTGCACTACGAGCAGCGGCAGGAGGAGGAGGAGGGACGCAAGCCGTTGGCGCCCCACCCAAACAAGGTAGGCTGCTGGCGCTCGGTGGCGGTTAAGGGCCCTTTTAGTATCGTTAGGGTGTGATTTTTTCTCGAAACATCTGGGTATTTTCCAGTACGGGAATTTTAGTTGGAGCTTGTGAGCCGTGTTTTGACGATGGTGGTTAATGTTTGTCTTGAAGCCACGTACCTTATTGATCTGTATTGATTCGAGTGCATGTTGGCGTGGCAGTTGACATATAAGGCCTTTCTCACCCGAAATGCCTCTCATGTCTTTCACGTCTCCTTTTTGCATTGTTTCGAATGTGCACCCCTTTGCTGTTTATGTTTTATGACTTCTTGAAATAATTGTCTTTATTTATATATAAAAAACGTCTCATCGTTTCCCGTATAATTTATTTTTGCAGAATCGGATCATTTAAACTTAACGCTAGCTGAACAATATCTAATCTTTGTCTCGTTTCCAATCACGATTGCAGCGGTTTTGGAAGTGCTTGATTTGTGAAAATGGATGAGGCTTTGGAATCGGGTCTTAAAAACGGGTTTTCTCGAGGGAATTCGGACTTCCTTTCCCTCCTGCCTAAAACTCTCTACTTGCGCCGTTTGCAGATTATTTTATGGTGAAGATATTGGCTTAAAACTACGAATCCTCCACACGACAAAGTTTTCAATGACAAAAATGCTAATGTAGATTTTGTCATGGTTTGCATTTTATTGCCGCTGTTCCCATATCCCTAAAATATGTGTCGTGTTTCGCGTGCTCACCGCCAGGTGGCTAAATTTGCGCGTCCACGGCGGTCGCTGTAATCCAATTACAGAGCAAAATCCGCCCCAGTATTCCCGATTCCCGAACATCATCCAGATATCCCTTTTTTGGTCATGAAAACACCCGTTTGTGATAGACAAGTTTCATGTCGCGCAGCCATATAATTTATTTAAACCTTTACATATGATTTTTCATAAAAAAGACGATGGTGATGTTAATTTTTCCAAAAAGTTGTATTAATACCATAACAACTAATTACTATATTTATACGTGTTGGCCTCTGTTTGGTCATAATCATGTGACGTCACACATGATAATTTAGTCGTCCGACAAACGGCATTAATAGGCGAGCGGGCTTTTTCGGAGACTCTGCTTGTGATAAGTTGATGTAGTGGTAAAAATGGACGGAAAAGAGGAGATATTACTATTGTTTCGTTCAGAAATGTAAAAACGCAACAATTACTGCGCCAAATGCGGTATTCATCGACTTTACGATGTCAAACAAGAAACAAACGCTGTGGTTTGCTGCGGCTCGCAGAAGTCGCCATATTGTCTTGGCCATGCAGAAGTGGCCTTACCGCCCTATAAATGCTCCCAAGTACCTCGCATAATGCCACCTACCTCGCATAATGCCACCTACCTCGCATAATGCCTCCTACCTCGCATAATGCCACCTACCTCGCATAATGCCACCTACCTCGCATAATGCCTCCTACCTCGCATAATGCCTCCTACCTCGCATAATGCCACCTACCTCGCATAATGCCACCTATCTTGCATAATGCCACCTACCTCGCATAATGCCACCTACCTCGCATAATGCCACCTACCTCGCATAATGCCTCCTACCTGTTGATTGCTTGACATGCCAAGTACTTTAGCGCAGGCTTCCGCATACGAAGCTGAGAAGTAATTGCATATCTTAATATTCCTTATACATGGAAATTTAAGTTGACCAAAGGCACGCGCTCAATCATTACATTGGTGTTCGCACAGTGGTGGAAACTGAGGTATGGCCTTGAGGATTCAAGGCCATACAAGTATACAAGCATTGTCTGCTTGTTTCAAAGGGGAAACAGATTTGTGCGTTGGTGCAGACTGCTCATGAACCCGACATTTGATTTCAGAAATTAAATGTGACACTAGTAACATATCAACGTTTTTGTGTGCAAATTTGCAAACACATCCATTGAGTAGTTAAAAGAATACGCCCCCGAGAGCATGATTACGGTCATGGTTACGGTAGATGATCAACCATGACTAAATCGGGCCAAACATCATGTGTGACGGCACGACCGTTTGCGCATAAAAACATTTTTTTAACAATGGATTTTTGCAAGCTTTGTTACTTTGTTTTTACTGCAACTATGCATCTTTCCATAATATGACTGCAGTTTAGTATATGAAACTTTTTTTTTAATTTTAAGCCAAGACAAACGTGAAACTTGTCCATAGCGAATTATGTCGTACGCGAATCCAATTTAAATATGTTTTTGACATGGAAGCGGGGCTTATCTCAACATAACAGTGTGTATGTGTGAGTGCTCCTTCGATTGACTCAACTCCACAGTCCACACCCACAATTGCTTCAGGCAAGTGGTTATCAAATTCATTACTTCACCTTCGTCTCGCGTATGGGCATAGTCATAGTCATAGTTATAGCCTTTTATTGAGATCTCCAGTATTTGGCTTTTCAGCCATCGCGTCAATGACATTTCATAAAACCTACTCATGTAAAATCGATTTAATCACAATGTCATATAAACACAACAAACAGATACTACACATTAAAAACACCGCACAAAATACAATCGCTAAATAGCATTTACAGCATGATGAGCCAATGACTATTAAAATACAAACTAGATAGACATTAGGACGAGCATGTTACTGTTAACTTGCAGTTTTGATGCGCTCATTCCACGCTACCACGGCCCTATAGGGAAAGCTGCGCCTTGCTGCTTCGGTCCTGATTCTAGGCGGTTATAGCATGCCTGCTTCAGTTCCCCGCGTCTGCCTACTGGAACCAAGGCACGGCGAGTCAGGCAGGCAGCTAGAGTAGATGGGGCTGTGTCGGAGAGCAGCCGCTTCGCCATGGCTAGGTCGCGAGCCTCAATCATTTCCTCGAACCCCGGTCAGCCCAGGGCCTGCAGGGTGAGACTAATGCGATCTTGTCGGTGTTGGCCTGACCAGTGTCAGAAAAGTGGGTCCACGATCTAAGCTCGCGGAACAAATTTGTATCGCCAGTGGCGGAACAATTTTTGTAATGTGTATACCAGCTTTTGACGCCTGTGGCACTTCGGTTGACACACTCAGAACTGGCAGAACATCGCGCTTGGATGTGCCGGCGTGACTCAGCCTTAATATTATCTACGCAACGAGACGAGCCCTCCAGCCTGCCACCAGACGGCACAGGTTGCGAGCACAAGCCACTTTTTTGTCTATCTTCTCCTGCCATTGTTTTATGCTTGTCAGTAATTTGCACCCGCCGACTTAAAAAAAACAAAAAAAAACACATTCTTTACAGTCAAAGTTTTGACGGAACAAAACTTCCAAGTTCAGGGAAATGGAGAAACGGGCCACTTTTCTGACCCTGACACTATGCGGGCTCCAAAGTTAATGTTTTTTAATTCATCTTTTTTGAGTCGCGTTACACCCTCCCCGTGCGGTTAGACAATACTGAATGTGAGGGAAAGCTAAGGCCTGTACGATAAGCTTTTTTATTACTCGTGGAATTGTGTGCCTTAACTTTGATAACCCAACGAGAACGCAATAGTTTCGTCGAGTGACCTTTGAAATTCGCTTCTCCCAGGATAGGGTTGAATCCATCATAACGCCGAGGATTTGGGCGTGGGGTGAGGGACTAACTTCTGTACTGCCCAACTGGATGCTTAAAGGAGTAGTTCAGTTGATGTCATATCGTTTTCTCCTATTACGAATTGCCATCCCTATCGTATTCCCCTTCCGATTGCAATGCCCTCCCGTTCGCAATGCCCTCCCTAGTCCCTATCGTATTCCCCTGCGACGAATTGCCCAATGACGAATTTCCCTCCCGTTCACTATCCCCTCCCGTTCATATTACCATATTACGAATCGCCCGATGACGAATTGCCCTCCCGTTCATATTGCCCTCCCTATCGTATCCCCCTCCTGTTGCATTCCCCTCCTAGTCGTTGGTTCATCCTAGCCTACCTAAGATCGGTATTAGTTTCAAGGAACAGCCACCAGATGGCAAAGAGTGCTGCAGTGCCTTGATGGTAGACAGCACAGCGTTAATTTTTGTCATCGTACAGTCGCGCACTCTAGAGGCATGATGATAACCAAATGGAAGCCTGAGTTCCTGCAAACGTTGATCAAATAGCGTGCCAAACTGAAACTAATACCAAAATAGAAAGGCTAGGATGAACTAACTACTAGGACGGGAATGCAACAGGAAGGGAATACGATATGGAGGGCAATATGAACGGGAAGGCATTGTGAACGGGAGGGAAATTCGTCATAGGGCAATTCGTAATAGGGTATTATGAACGGGAGGGCAATGTGAACGGGAGGGTAATTCGTCATAGGGCGATTCGTAATAGGGTAATATGAACGGGAGGGGATTGTGAACGGGAGGGAAATTCGTCGTAGGGCAATTCGTAATAGGGTAATATGAACGTGAGGGAATTCGTCATCGTTCAATTCGTCGTAGGGGAATACGATAGGGAGGGCTTTGCGAACGGGAGGGTATTGCGATCGGGAGGGGAATACGATAGGGAGAGCAATTCGTAATAGGGGAATTAGACCCTCTCCCAGCTCAGTTCTGTCTAACAGGTTTTATCACTAATAATTCCGTTTTGGTGGGATTTATTTTCAGCTGATTTTGCGTAACCAGTGTAAGGCAATGTCCAATGTGCCTTCCACTCGTCGCTTTAGAGTTTCCAGATTTTTTAGGCGCGTCCGAGTCCAAGAACTGGACTGGATCTGCGAACAGAACTTGTTTTCCTGAAGACAGATGTGACGTCATATCATTAGTAAATAATTTATAAAGCTTTGGTCCTAAATTCGTTTCTTGAATCCCCGGTGGGTTATTGGGAGGGGCGAAACATTGCTCCCCTGAATTTGTTGAGTTCGGTCAGTCAGCCAGTCCCTAAATCAATGGTCGTCTATGCCGTGCCAGCCGAGCTTTTCAAGGAGACGACTGCTCTACGAAATCGAACGCTCGAGATGTGTCTGCCGCCAGCATTGTCGTAACTCGACCCGAATCACGATTTGAAATTAGTTAGCTGGCTGTCTCCAGCATCGCTGTATCGGTCGAGTGCCCCGATCGGAAGTCATGTTGTGAATTTGTCAAAATATGATTTGGTATGTCATGGTATGTCATGACCAAGTGTTCCTTAATTGTACGTAACTAAAAACATCTTTATACGTTTATATAGGTATAAGGTCCAGCCCTATATAGCATGAGGAGGACGTGTTATTCTGTATGTCGGCTTAAAGAAGCGAACACGTGTATGGTCAGTGTATAGTTCGAATGTGTCTTACATTGCCCCTGAACCAATGGTCGTCTATGCCGTACCGCTCGAGATGTGTCTGCCGCCAGCATCGTCGTAACGTCGATTGATGGTGCCGGTGATCTGATCGGGGTCGTTTCGGGCTGCATTAAACACCCCTTGGCGCTTTCACGTCTACAAAACAGTGTTGAAAATGGTTTGATTTAACTCGGCCAGCGGGTGAGGTAAGCCTGTCTTTTCGGGAGTGACACTGGCCGGCACAGTGCAGTGAATGGCACTGCTGCCGGTGACCTCGCCACCGTCGGTCAGCCGCCACGGATATATCGGTACACGGTAGTTTCAATTATTGCCGCCAGGCGGCCGCATATGAACCCGCCAGAGCCGCCCAGTCAAGATATAGAGGAATGCCCGGCCTGGTTCCGATTATGAATCTGGCGAGATAAAAAAGAGAAAATATTGTAAAAACGTAAAAAAAAAGATACAAGGCTGCTCGATTATCGGCATTTTTCACCATTAGGTAGTCTCGACGTAATTTGTATGCCATCGATATTGCAAGGGAGAACATAATTAAAAAAAATGGGCATTACTTCGCATATGGCGACATTACACTGCGTGGCAATCTGGCACAGTAGTGAGAGATACTTGCTTCCTGTACCATGGATCGGGTTCAAATCCTTCAGCGGGGCCTCTGAAAAGTCCCGGTCCCCTGGGCATATACTCCTTGCAACTGGCTGAGAGTTCGAATTAGCGTCGTAAGCCATCATCATTGTCCCCATTGGTCCCAAGAAAATATGGTACTTGGTACACAAACCAACCACCAAGTACCAACTTAGTTGTTTTGTTATTTTGTCGATATCGGAATCGACGATGAATTAAATACAAGTGATTGCATGCATGGCATGAGTCAGCCGGAGGCGGGGTCCTATAAATATGTTTACCTTTATTGGTTGCCTTTCAAATGGAGGATCAATTGCTGCTAGCACGCGTTCTCTTCAGTTTTGCTGATCGCTATGGCCAGAAATGACCGAGGAGAATATGCTTCGCGATTAAATTGGACCTTGCAAGGTTTCACGGAAACCCTGTTTATCAGCAAGATATGGAAAGAAGTGTGCGTGTTATGGGTGGATATGGAATATATTTGACCGGACTTTCAATGACGTATGTTTCACTGTTTCAGTGAACAATACTCTCCATTTGCTGTCCAGGGAGTGACAAAGCAGGTTAGACATCCAAAACAAAAAAAAAACAAAAACGATATGCTTTCCACTCGATAATTACTAGTAAGGCGCCGTAGTTGGTCATGAACGAGCGAGCGCGAAGGAAATGTATGGTGAATTTCAACTCGCTCGGCTGAGAGGTTTCTGAGATACGAAAAGGTGCGCACGTGCAGAGGCGTGCGCGTGCCGAGGCGCACGCACCCCTGACTTGTGGGAAAGTGGTGGCTGAGAGGTATCTAACCACTTACCAAATTCGAACACAATCAGCTCAGCCGTTCCTGGGATATAGAATAGGGATATGCACGTGCAGGGGTGTGCACGTGCGCACGTGCAGAGGCACCCCACCTCTGACTTGTGGAAAACTGGCGGCTGAGAGTTCCCTAACCACACACCAAATTTGAACACAATCTCAGCTCAGCCGTTCCTGAGATATAGAATAGGGGTGTGTACGTGCGCACGTGCAGAGGCACCCCACCCGTGACTTGTGGGAAACTGGCGGCTGAGGGGTCCCTAACCAGTAACCACACACCAAATTTGCACACAATCTGCCCAGCCGTTGCGGAGTTTTTACGAGAAAACACTTTTCAACACCCCTCACGCGGCACGCGCCACGCGTAGTGGTAGTCACCCACGTGAGTCGGTACGGTCGGTACTCAAACAGGGTAGGTTGGATGGGGTGCTCAGCAAATAAGCCCGCTTGTCAATCGGACGTGCGGTTGCAGATATATGAGCTTCTCAAAAGCTTCGCCACGGGCTGGGTTGGGCCGGTCTGGGTTGGGCCGGGCCGCTCATATTCAGAGATATTTTTTCCATATATCACGGAAGTACGAGCGAGCGCTTCACGCTCGCTCGTAAACAAAGTCATCAGCCTAACAGACTCATCTTTACATAGCATTTGTAGAAGAGACATTCACCTACGCTATGAAGCATCCATTAATCATAAATCTGATTTATTTTACACAAAATTAAAGTATCCTTGTGATGCATACATCTCAGCCTACAATGCATATAGAAATTGCCTCGAAAATATAAGTAAACAAGCCAAAAAGTATCACTATAATCAGGAATTCACCAAAAATCAGAATACTCCCAAAAAGACTTGGGAAACCCTTAACAAACTTGTCGAACACAAAACATCAAATGATCAAATTCCAAACAAATTTAGGTCAGATTTAGGTGAGGAACTCGAAAATGACTCCTCAATATCAAAAGGGTTCAATACATTTTTCACTGAGATTGGGCCAATATTAAAAAACAATATAACTCCAAGTGATATAGATCCACTTGACAATATCCAACAACTTCAACATGAAAATATGATATTATCTGAAACAGATATAAACATTGTGGAAAATATAATTTGTCATCTTAAAGATGCGGGTGCAGGTATTGTCAGCATAAACTCAAAAATATTTATAAGTACATAATATAAGTCAATTTTACCCCATCTAGTTCACCTTTTCAACATATGTCTAAGAAAAGGAGTATTTCCAAAACCTTTAAATATTGGAGTTGTAAAACCAATATTTAAATCAGGAAACCCAGCAAGTTTTTCTAATTGCAGGCCAATTAGTATATTGCCAATACTATCGAAAATCCTTGAAAAATAATATATAGTAAATTATTAAAACACTTTATAATAATGATATACTATCTGAGAAACAATTTGGCTTTCGTAAACAATACTCTACATACATGCCCATCATGCTCATTCAAAACTTAATTACAAAAGCATTTGAAGAAGATGAATGTGTTGTCGGAATATACCTAGATTTAAAAAAAGGCTTTTGGCACAGTTGATCACGATATTCTTTGCAAAAAAACTTAAAAGGTATGGTGTTGTAGATAGAATCATTCGATATAATCAAATCATACCTTACAGATCGTACCCAGACAGTTGATATTAGAGGATGCAAAACTGCCTTCCAAGATGATACTGTGGGAGTGCCACAGGGATCTATCTTGGGATCACTTTTGTTTATAATATACATAAATGACTTAGTAAATATAAATGCAAATTGCGAGTTCTTCATATATGCTGATGATAGTTATTTTCTTCAAAAATCACAATGTCATAGCTCTACAAAATGAAATTAATGCCACATTGCCCAAGGTGTCAAAATGGCTTCAATCAAGCTTCCTATCCTTAAATACATCAAAAAACATTATATAAAGTATACTGTAAACGTAAAACTAGCTGTGACATAGCAGTGGAAATTAATGAATGTGTTATTAAGCAAAAAGATACAGTTAAATACTTGGAAATGCTCATAGATTCTAACATGAAGTTTGCATCACATATCAATAATGTAACAAATATAGTTAGCAGAAACATCGGCATGATTGGGAGAATAAAATACTTTGTTGCAGAAAAACAACTGGTACGGCTATATAATGCCCTTTTCCTTCCATATATCAATTACTGTTGTTTTATCTGGGGTGCAAGCTATGCTAATCATACACAAAAACTGTTGATTTTACAAAAAAGAGCAATGAGAATTATAGTAGGAATCTATCCCCCACAAAGTGCCAGCCCTATATTCCGGAAATATAACGTATTAAAGATAGGTGATATTGCAAAACTTCAGATGCTTATTATCATGCATAAACATACCTGCAATTAGCTACCATTACCTCTAAAACAAATTTTCATTGAACAACATGATAATATTTACTCAACAAGGCTCAACAAGCATTTTGAAAGCAATTACTCAACCAAAAATTATAGACTCTCCACAATAGCATGTCTTGGTCCTAAGCTTTGGAACGACATAATGGCCATTAGGTTTACTCGTAGTGAGGTACCTCATTCCAAGACGGCAGTAAAAAAGATTCTAAAAAATACTTAATTGAAACATATCAGTAAATAACAATTAAAATAATATAGCTACCTTGGCTAAATAAAACTACCAACAATAGATATTATGGAATGTCTCAATGAAATATATTAGTGGATATATTACATAGCCTATATATGTACAAGTACATGCCAATCATGCAATCATATATATCTATGACAATATGTATCTTATGGTCCACGATCATGGTCACTTCATATGTGACCTTGCTTCACGATTCATAATCACCATCACTCACGACACATGTAGCTTTTTATCATGATCCATAATATATACTCTAGCAAATATTAT
>JARFNR010378293.1:0-10250 GCA_030323935.1 Semibalanus cariosus
TTGGGGGGCCGACCCCCCCCCCCCCCCCCCAAGTATACAAATCGACACCGGTGCTCCTACCCTACCAGACAGCGGGATACTCAATCCCATGCAACGACCACAGCAGCAGCAATTACTAGCGGAGACAGGGGTGTCTTTTTCTATAGGCCTGGTAGGGCCAGGGCCCTACCAATCATTTCAAATTTGTATTTTAGGCCTATGGCGTTGCATGGTAAGAGTGACATTACAATCAATAAAGTTAGCATTGGGGCCCTACCAATCATTTTCAAAAAATGACGCCCGTGAGCGGAGAAACGTGTCTGGTTCCGTAAATAGATGTGAAGTAATCATTGCTTCCACCAAGCCTTATTGGATTCAGGTATCCAGGTACGTTCGTAATCTGACATCAGACAATTAACACTCAAGAGTCAACAATCAGCATAACATGTGAAGTTGCACTACAGAAATGCCTATTTTTTCATACAATTCAGATGATTTTGATGATGATGTTTAATTAAAAGAAGCCTTCTCTGCAATGACTCCCATTGATAAGACCAATATGAGCTTTTCAGCGTTAACCAAAAAGCACTGAACTAATGACAGGAGTTCTGAAGAAAAAAATGAACATTCCTTTCAATTATACATTGTTATGCTGAGTTTGTCCGGAGATCAATAGTTTAATGACTTGCAAGAATGTTTTTTTGCATATAAGGCAATCTAACATGTTGGCATACATAACTATTGTAGCTATACACCTACAATAAATATGCGGCATTACGATATAAATGGATCGTGATATGTGATATGCGGCAAGTCGCTTCGTGATTATCTCAACCGGTCAACACCCATAATTATTTTTTATTCAACAGCTGAATGCTTACCAAGCTCCCAGCAGCTCACAAATTTACATAAATCACAACAATATTGACACCGGCGTTTTAAACAGATAGATGCCAACCACGTGTTTAATTCCTTGTCTGCCCATGTTCTACTCTGTAGCCTCACGCTGTGTTGTGCCACTGTGATCTACCGGATCTCAGTACCGTATATTCCGACAGCGGCGCACGCGCGGATCATCGGCGCTGCGGACCGCTACGTCCAACTGAACAGCAACATCCAGCTGCGCTGCGAGCTGCGGGTGCTGGCCGACCCGCCGGTGACGCTCGGCTGGCAGAAGGACGCCGTGACTGTGGACCTGAGCTCGCCGCGCGCCGGTCTCAGTATCCAGACTGAGCGCAGTGGCGCCGGCAGCACCAGCTACGTGGTGATCGCGCGCGCCCGCCAACGCGACTCCGGCACCTACACGTGCCAACCCAGCGAGGGAGAGTCCGCCTCCGTCCGCGTGCATGTCATCGATGGTGAGTTATCAACGTGGAGACAGTGGAACACAGTGTAGTATCACATGATGTGTGTGATCGTTAAAGGTTTGTTTTACTTAGTATTTGTGTGTTTAGATTTTAGGGTGTTATAGTTATGTAGCTAGCGCAGTACATTTTGCTTGAAAGATGCTTTATTTCCTTCAAAGGACCTAACTTAGCCTGTTGTTCAGCGAGTCGGTTTGTTTCCTTCCGCTCCGTTTGCTGCTGACGATTTCAGGTAGACTGTGCCGCAAGACACTGCAGCGATGCGGCACAGTATGTCCACTCGTTCGCTGCAGCTCCGTAGGCCAATGTATACGTTTATGCCTTATATTTTACAACGGCGATTGGTGTTGTAAAACGTCGCATACTAATAACTCTTTGCCTTACAATTTTCGCTATTGGCAAGCTCCCAGTTAAATGATCGAATTTCGATATGAGCGAGGATACCTTATATAAAGCTTATGATAGCGCTACAATTAGGTTATGTGCGCACAAAGGTTAACTCCCTCATTCCAGCTGTGCACCTCATTACGCTAGACCTTTCAAAGACATACACCTATCATAGAGAACGGCAGTAAGCGCGCGCGTGGAATGCGTTTAGTTTTATAGTTTCTGCTTTAAGTCCCAAATGGTAGTGAAACACTATTCTGTCGTAAAGGTGAAGTGTTCCGTTCGCCTGCCGGTGAAAGCGTCGGGTTATAAACAGTGGTGCAATTTTGTCAGGTCACGCGACCGGGGAAGTTTGAAGTTCATTTATAGCGCAGTGAAGCAGATTCAATACCTGGCCTCAGACAGTTGTTATACGATTAACACGTTTTCGGAAGAAAGAAATGAAACACGACACGCTCGCGTGCTCAGGTTGCATAATGGACCGAACACACGCGAATGGCTGGAATGCCAAGGCACGGAGAATGACAGCTCACCCGAACATTTAAACTGGGTAGTTTTCCACAAAATCAGCCAAAACAATCAGCATTGATCTTTGTTTTGCCAGCACTATTAGTTGTGTCTGTGATAATTTTGTTCGCTTAAAATCATGGCCACGTGTGAACGTTGCTATCAGTTCTCGTATGCTCGGTTGCTGTAATATGCATTCCAAAGACATTTTCTTGTATACATGGAGATATGATGCCGGCTCAAATACACTGATATGAAAAGTGAACGACAGAGCCAGACGATGATCATCTGTACTGTGACCGCATGTGTGACCAGTTTATCTGCCCCCCCCCCCTCCCCCCACCCGCACACCAGACGAGCATCCAGCTGCGATGCAGACTGCCAGCAGCAGTCGACTGAGGCCAGACCAGCCGCTGCTGCTGCTGCTGCTGCTACCGCTGGTAACGGTGTTGGAGATGACGCTGGGGCAGCGCTGCCTACCCGCCGGCACGGCACCCGCTGACCTGGACCTGGACCCGAGGTCACGTGACATGTCTGTCCGCTGCAGTTGAGGCATTTATCGAGACTTGGTGGTCCAAGAAAGAGTGCGTGCTGCTGGTTGCGATGAATTGTGTGAGATTTAGACCATCAGTCAGCAGTTGTGATGAGATGCAGTCAGCTGCTGTGGTGATCAAGCTTAGTAACTGAGACGAATTCGGCCTCAGTCGGGATTCGTGGTCGAGCTGGACTCGACTGGTCATTTGAGTGAATGTTACCTCGACCAGCCACTGTCCCGTATTTGGTATCAAAGGCGAGTCATGGTAAACCCTAACCGATGGTATCTCGGTAAATGATGCGGTGAGGTATCCTGTGCTCTGCCCTGATCTGGTCAGTTTGATGTCCTAGGTAAGGTAAGGTATCCACCTGGCGATGTTACCCGTGACTTAGGAAAGCTCCCTGGTGGCGAGCAGGGTATTCAGTCCTCTGCTACCAATGACCTCAGCTATGAGCGTGATGACTGTGCCCACTGCTGTGAGGATCCCAGACAAAGTCTGGGGTCATATGTGTTTAGACGGTGGAGACCTGGCGTGGTATGTTGTAAATGGTGAGCTGGAAAGTACGGTTGGAGATCATTATGATCCAGCTTCTTTGTGGTGACCCGATGATGTTATGGTACCGAGACGGTTATCTGAGGTGGTTTCTGAGTGGTGAACATGACCCTCCAGGCTGGCTAAATTACCTTTAGCTGGTAAAACAGTAAAGTTGTGTTTCAAGTCATAAAACATTCATCAAACAATGTCTGGACCAAACTGTGGTGAATTGCACACATTTGTCATGGCCTCTTTAGGCGGTACAGTGTTATGCAATATATAAAGATAAGGTGAGAAATGTGAGAATGGAAACTGTAAAAATGGTATGTTCCAAGCATTGCTTTCTGTTAGTTTAATAATTCAGAGCAATATATTGCATACAAGTGGTATAGTTGAGCGTGAACAATGCGATATTACGTTGAGAGGGCAGTGATCGGAAAATGTTTTGATTGCACTCGCAAGTCTGTCAATTAATAATATTAAACAATAAAGGCAATATATGTGTATGTGAGCTTGTCTTGATGGGTTTAAGCAGAATCGTAGCTGGATCTATCGGGAGGTGTTCGGCTGTCATGAAGGTAAATAAAAAAAGAATGCCTATGAAAAGTGTTGTTTATCAACCCGTACCACGCTGTGAGGTATTCAGCCGAACAGAATCTGCCCTCCTTGTTATCTTCCGAACAAATAATCGCAACGAGGCGCACAAGGCAGCAATCGAAATCTCTCAATGAGAAGCATCTAAAGCATACTCGAAATGTTAAAACAAGGTCACAAGTCAGGTCACGGTCAGGTCAAATGTCAAAATCGGGGTATTTGAGTTGATGGGCCATGCTTTATATCCAAATCCTTAGACTGCGAATTGTATTGCACAAAGTGCTCTGAAACGTAAAATACGTCTCCTGCATCCTGCATAAGCGAAAGTGAGATTGTAAGCAAAAGTCAAGGTCAGGTCACAAAAGGTCACTAAGGGCAAGGGATCTACGAAAATCATGCAACACATGTTTCATGGGTTATTTTACACGTACAATTCGATAGAAGTAGCCATTTTTACAACCTGAACCCATATAATGGCCCTTAAGCGAAGTTCAGGTAAAGGTCAGGTCACATAGGGTCAAAGTTTGAAATTGCCTAATCGAAATAAAAAGACATGCTCTATACCGTGGTGACATTTATTTGTCTGTATCTGGTCACTTAAGCCAAAAAACACAATTGCAAACAATGACGTAATGAGTTACCCAATAATACTCATCGTTAGGGAGCAGTAAAAAGTAAATATATTGCTTTGAAATTTGGTTTGAGTATCGTCCATACTTGTTTCTTCAATATATATTTCGACTTTTTGTGTGGAAATTTGTGAACAAAATCAGTTCTTTGGGGGGTCCAAACTCAAAGTTTCGAAAAAATGAGAAAGCAATTGTGAAGAGAATGTCATTTCTTTTCTTTTGACGTTTTGTATTTGCAATTTGATTCAAAGCTCGATTTTCTACTATTTTTTGTAAAACATTTATCGTTTTTCCACACAAAAAATGGCATGACATGACCTCACTAAAACGCCATTATCTCCCCAAGTTTCCCACCAATTTAATTGAAGTTTGGTCAAAGACGTAGAACTAATGCCATATAAGGTACTGCAAGTTTCACGTCAGTATCTGTCAAAGTTTTCAAGCTATTGAGAAAATTCGAGAGGTGGCAGATTCTGCCCCCCCAGTTGGGCGCGGGTTAATTACACAAACAAATGTATCCGATTAAAACGTTTCAATTCTACTCTTCTTAAGGAGTGAAACATCACCAGAAATGACCACATAGGAGTTGCCACGTCTGGTCTCAGTCTGGGCCCCCTAGCAATCGTCAGCAATCACACACCGCCGCGTCGGAATATTGCTCACAACCGCTCCGTGAACAAACAGACGCTCCATTGTCGGCTGAAAACAGAGAGACACCATTTGCAAGTTCACGGTGGCTAGAGTCTGATGTAATGCTTCTCACTTGTTATTTGCTATTATTTATTGGTTTTACATTCCATTTGCCACGGTCGTAAACCTCTGATCGGCCTCGGTTTGCAGGATAAGTTCCCTTTTACTTATGGAATATATTTTCGCGACAAGACATTCTTTGTTGATACAATTCAGACCAGTAGGTGGTTCCAGTATTATGGTTCTTGTAGCAACAGCATATAGGCATCATTGGCTTCAAGGAGACGTCAAGCCACATGTTCCATGGTGTTGAGTGTTTACCAATGCTTATGTGTGTCATTGATTCGTGATCACCTTCTTCTGATTGACGGCGAAGGAAAATATTATCTCGTAAAGATAGCTCGGAAAATTCAATTATTTGATGTAGATATGCACTTAAAATAAAATACAACCAAATTGTCATTAAACAAAAACAAAAACACAAGCTTGCTATAATTTGCGAATAAATAATGTGAATAAATAATTTACGAAACTTACCTACGCGTTTACTCCTAATTCATTTCGTTAGAATAGCGCCGTTTTTACGGTTTGTGACCAGCCCCGTAAAACTAAGATTGGATGGAGAACGTACGACATCGTTAGGTCATTTCCGCAGTCGCTGTCCTTGTCGCGTCGAACTGGTTCAGCGAAACATATCCATATCGTCGAGCGTCACTGTGAAGGGGTGACCTCCCCGATGGTGATTTGATTTGGCCCTGCTTCAGCGGCCGCCACCCGTTGTGATGTCACCACCGGCCTCGGCACCGTCATAAGACCACAGTTCCGCCGGGGTTCGATCGTTAGTGGTGCTGACGAAACAAATGTTCGAAACAGCGCGCCAACGTTCGGTTCTGTGATTGCCGGCATGTGTCAAACTGGGATGTGACAAGTGTATTGATTGTATAGGTTTGAATGATGGAAGTATTGAACTGGGTCATGTTGAATTAGTATTTTGTGTTCTAGTTTGTAGAAACAGGCGCTTTTGGACACTCGAGTTATTCAAGTCGTTTTCATGCCTATAAACTCGAGCTGTTTCATCCAATGTTAGGTCCAGGGCTCTTCGCTAGACAGCGCTTGTTGCATGGACCCTAAACATACCCAGTCTCACGGCATGTGCCAGCCAGCAGAATTTAGCGCTGAAAGCTTTACGTGCCATAAAAACCCAGCTCAGTCCTCTCCGCCCACTGATACGGGAACACATAGATAGGAGTGTCTGGCTCGAGTTTGGGCTGGTTAACCAGGGGTCATAGACGCGAACAAGTACCCATTCCACAACTGCATTCACACATTATATTTCAATCAATCGGTTTGATGTAACCGGTTTATTTGTGTTTGAATTATTGTCCAGACTTGGCAATGAAGCTGAACGAACAAACAATAATAATGCTTCCTCATTCGGACCCAAATGACTTAGACTCTTCTATCTGGATGAATCTAATCAAATATTAACAAAAGAACCCGCGTGTCTTTGATGCCTTGAACCCGGCCACATGATCCTTCCACCATCGATACCTCATCAGCCAGGGAAACCACGAGAGAGCTGTACATCAGGGCGATAATCGATCATAACGCGAGCCAAGTTCGGCCGTTTCCGGCGGAGGTCCCCTGCGATGATCATATCTAGACCTCCAATCATATCCCTCCAAATTGGTCAGTGTTTGGCATTTCTCTGAAGTGCCATTCGGCCGTTCCCTACCAGGCCGTGCGAAGACAGGTCGTCACACTTCGGTTACCCTGCCAGCCGCGCTGACCAGACGTCATACCGGCGGTCACTAGGAGCCAGAGGTCACCAGATCCTGCGGTCAGCCCATCGCGCGGTTATCAGCCCTGGCGAGTGGCAGTAACCGGACCTGCCAGACCCGGACCCTAAGAGCGCACGACGCCTCAGGGCACCACAGGGCGTGACCCCTGCACTGTTATGTGCCACTGTGACGGCCCGTTCTGGTTCGTCACAGCACAGATATGGCCGCTGGAGTCTTACTCTGCCTGTTACCAGGGCCGTTACTGGCAGACAGGCCGGAGGCTGGCCTGCCCACGCCGGCACAGACCGGGTGACGTATGGTGCAGCCGCTGCGTCCGGCCGCCGCCGTAAGTATGGGCCGGCCATTCAGTGCAGGACCATGTGTCATCCCGGGGAACGTCTGGTTTATTCACCTTAACCCAGCGGCAACTGACGCCACCCGGCCAGGGACGCCACCGACTTAAAAGATGTATGAGACCGCCTTATGAAGCCTTATGAAGATACATGATACAAAGCAACGAAGGGAATTAAAGTAATAATAGTGATTCAGCATGGGGGCGTTGTCTCCGATATAATAACATACAGTCTGAATATACGGGCTGCCTCCTCAGCTTTTCAGTCATAAACCAACAGAATAGCAGAAATCCCCCAATGCTCCTGACATGTGACCGCTTTCAACGAAATGTATTTACATAATCCTGGTGGCGGAGAAAGCAGCCAAATGGTGTATGAATGCATATTGCTTGAACCAAGATTTCCCTTATATTATGAATTGCAGCTGAAGACAGCACTAATGTGAGAATATGTTTTAGTGGGTGGTACCAGGAGACCTTATGAGTACAATAATACTCAATTAGCCGTTCTTCATGTTATCGCTCATACTAGACATGCATGTTCGGGCATACTAAGATTAATGTGTTAATTTTTCTAAATATTTCCTATTTCAGAGGAGCCCAAGGAACTCTGATCCAACTTTCCTTTGACATCCCGCGCGGCTTGCCTGATTACAAACACGACAATCAAAAGGAATGAATGATTGATTGATTGAATGAATAAATGAATAAATGACCGAATGAATGAATGAATGAATGAATGAATGCATTCAACACGCTCAGGAGGTTGCCGATCAGCGCTCTTTGACACGCTTCGCCGTGAAGAAAACTGCGCCACGAAGCCCCGCGCGGCCATGTGACCCGGCTAGGTCAGAGCAGCAGTGCAGGCGCTGCGAGAGAAGGGGTGAGGTCTGATCAGTGGGACCATACCTGAATGAGTGAATTTTGCGGATCGAAAACGGCCAAGACGTTATTTCGGCGGCAGAGTTCCAGGAAATACGCCAAAATTCCAAAAAACACATTAGATTTCGTGTCATCACGCATTAAGAACCGATTTAAAGCCAACAACACTTTTGGCCGATTTTAGTCGTGTTGGGGACATGGCCCTGATGGTCTCACGGATCCGCCCCTGGACTAGACAAATTAAATATTAACAACACCACTTTCAGTACGAACACTGCTGGGGGAACATTAATTTAAATTGTCTGTTCATTTAATTGATTCGTGAATGTATCGTGTGATGTGCAAACGCAAATAATACTTTGACCTTCAGAGTCCGTGATCACCAGAACTTAATTGATTTACAGTTTACACCGGACTTTCTTGATTTGACTGAATACGTTGCCGTGTGTCCCAACACAACGCAGAGTGAAATCGTTTGGCACCGTGAACATGGGAACATGAATGAACAATGGACATCCCTTTTCACGACTGCGACACGCATTTTTAACGCGTTTTTAACGACGAGCCTTGATCATCTACCACCAAGTTCACTGCTCCTTGACTCGATGGTTCTCTCTTCCGTGAAATACTGAATGAGCCATCTGGAGCAGCACCAGCATTTTCTTGGTCATGTATCAGAAACCGTCTCATTATTCCTCTCCTTTGACGGAGTCGGCGCACACAAACGGCTGCAGAGCCGCGGACGGCCGAGCGCACCGTCCCGCTGAGTAGAGATAACGACCCGGCGATTAGGGGCGACGTGGGCGGTGGCGGGGGCGGGGGCGGTGCGCCTCTTGCTCGGCCATCAGCTGGCACTGCTCGCCGCCAGTCCATTACAGTGACCCGGCCACTCTGTCGGCCCAATGCCCCCGACAGCCAACAGGACCGCTAATGACGCCACCGAGACCCCGCCAAGCACAGATCAGTGTGTCAGACGCGACAACGATTTGGTTATTTATGCATTAATTTTTTGCGCTAATGGACAACAGACGTCCGCAATTGCTGTAATGATCGGCGTTTTTATATATGCGGCGCTGGTAGGCAACAGATAATCAAGAGCCCATCCCCGTATAGAATGACCCGGGATTCGAACCCAGGACCTCTTTTACTTTCAGCAAGTGTGTTACCGTTGTCTACCAACCAGCCCTTCTTGGTACTGTTAAAGTGAGCTTACTAAAAAGCAGAGAAACTCTGCATTTACTGCATCCAGCTGAACAGTAACGTAGATTACGTTATAGTCCTGCCATTGGAAACGATTACGTCCCTGCGATAATTGCCGCTTTTCGAACAGTCATGGATAACAGAGATTACGTCACTGAGTGTCGGAATTTGAGGTGAATTCCGGACTGGAACAAATTCAGCTCAACAATATTCAACATTGCTTCTTTGTCACTGTGTCAGGGGCGACCCAGTTAATACTCAGTCACCACTCAGTTCCCGCACAGTCGCCCTCAGTCACTACTCAACTTATACCACTCAGCAGCTGTACCACAACGTTGACAATGAGCAAGCTTATCAGTCACTGTGACCTGGGCATATTAAACCGAAAAGACCCGATTCTGACATTGCTCGATATGTATACCAAAGGAGTTACCTGCGAAATATTCACAGTGGACATTTTCGCTCCACTGAAGGTTCAATCAGTTGATGAGTTGTGAAGAGCTTCATAACAGGAACGCTGACAATCAAAGATGATATGCAAATGCAGGCGCGGATTTAAGGGGTGGCCATAGGTGTGGATTTCAAAAAATAATTGGGGGTGCTACGGGTGTGAGAGGGCCCTTGCCAGACCTGAGAGGGCCCTTGCCAGGCCAATATTGGGGGTGCCAGAGCACCCCCAAAGATATATAAATCCACATCCCTGGGGGTGGCGCTGGTGCGCGCGCCCTCTCCTGAAGGCCGATGAATTCAACAAAAAGCTGTCAAATATTCATAAAATTGGTGCAACGTGCTTCATAATCACTCTATTCGTTACC
>JARFNR010379069.1:0-10612 GCA_030323935.1 Semibalanus cariosus
CGGTTAAGCTCCTAGAAAGTAAGCTTTTATGAAGTTGTGCGGTAAATTTTAGCGTGAATGGGGTGTGATAAGCAATGTTTGATTTATTTTAGATGTATACAAAGATGAAATGTTGTATTCTTCCTATTTTAAAAGCGCTAGGTTAAAAACTATACAATGACCAGCGAATCTTAGGTTTCGTCCCGATCAGACTAAATGGCTACAAGATTATTTAGATGTTGTCTCGATCAGACTTAATGGCTACAAGATTATTTAGGTTTCATCTTGATTGGACTTCATTAGGTTAGGTTAAGTCAGGTTTGATTATGTTATTACACCAGTGACGTCATCAAACCAGCTGCACCGCCTGCCCCTTGTTACACTACCTACACACAGCGTAACAACAGGTACCTCAACCTTAGTCAAAGATTACCACAAGTCTGAGGTTAAGACATGTCTGAGGTTGGCTGTACTGATGACCCAGGGGTTACAGCAGTCCGTAGCACATCAGTATCATCTAAATCACCAATAGCATGAAGTCTGGAGTTTTAGCATGTCTAGTGTAATGGTTGTCTACTCTACCTACCTGAAACATAGGGCAATTCAACTTTAAGTTAAGTAGCCTAATTTAACACACATACACAACATAAAATACACCTTACCAATCACAGCAAGATTGAGATGAGATGGAGAGTAGATACCTACCTAGGTACCTTGGGTCGATTAAAGCTTACTCTCAACAGTCAACACAGTATTAACGAATCCACCAAGACCAAATTTTCACAACATGCGATCCCACCACATCGGTGTGGAGTGAGTGGCCAATAAAACAAAAACTCCAAAGTGACGAATGAAAAGATGACGAACAATCACATATGTTTCATCATGCACGTGCAAACCAAGGTGCAAACAAATTACCTTGGTGCAAAGCTGCTGCAAACTCCTAATAGAAATCGGCAAATAACTGTCGCAAAAGCGCCATGTTTGAAAAAAAGAAATGAAGCTGCCAGATAGCTGGTAGGTTTTACAAATAAGTGAATTTCAGACACTTTGATTTGGGATTGAATTAAATATTTTTGAATTTCAAATTCGGTAAAAATAAGGACTCATCTTTAAATTGGATCAAATTCACGACTGACCTAAAATTATTCTTCTCGAAATTTAGCTTGAATCTAGTATGAATTTTCACCTTAGTCCTTCCAAGTCTTTTTAACTAGAAACAAGCTGCCTGGCATTCTTTTGGCACTGAGCCAGCGGCCACGGCGGCTGCGGCCACGTCGACAGCTGCAAATGGTGAGTTATTTTTGTGTATTTTAGCCATTTTTGCTAACGTATGTGTGTCTATAGCGTGGGTAAACTTGATCTTCATTTGCTTATCTGCTTTTCACACCGATATACTCCCCGAATACGCTGTAATGCACCTGTAAAGGACTCGCCGGCCTAACGGCACAGCATTTGCCTGCGGGCTCCATCACTGGGCGTGACGTCAGTTTGGAATACCCCGCCCCTCCCCTCCCCTCGTATGCGCAGCGGCCTGTAATCATTCGTGTCGTTGGTCCTACGTGGGGTGGGTGTGCGGGGGTGTGTCGTGCTGGTGGCATCTGTGTCGGGAGTTTGTGTCTGAAAGAAGTCTTCAAATATTCAGGGAAGTGAAGGTGGAAAGTGAAGCTGTAGAAAATACCAGTGCACCACTGGTTCTGGACTGAATCGGAAACAGACGTCCAGATCCAGATACAGGAACAAAGATGGACTTCTTCCCTGCCAGTCCGGGGCCGTTCCTGCCGGACATTGCCATCGACAGGAGGGCTAAAGATGATCTCAGTCTGACTCTAGACCTGGAGAACTTCCCAGAAAATATTTTTGACAAGCAAGAACCTGACAAGTTTATTGAACCTTCAAAGGTATGATAATGTAACACATGCAGGAGTTTCATTTTATGATACATTTGAGTACTGTTTCAGCTGATATGCACTTTATTTTTTGTCATGTATGATAGTGAAGTAACTTCCAAATCTTTGAAGTTGGATGCTCTACAGTCTACACATTATTTTTTGTATTGTGTGAAAATTGCATATGTTTTAATTGAGTCATTTACAAAAAATGGAAATGTTTCTTTAATCTATCTTTGAATCCAATGCAAACTAGTTGTTATATTCACTTACTGTTGTTTTACATCTGGCCATTTAGTTGTGGAATGCTGTGAATGTTGCATCACTGTCCACCTCTGTTTCAGGAGGATGGTCTGTTTGACCATGCCCAGGGCAGTGACTTCAGCATGTTTGACAACCTGGACTCATTCCTGCAAGAGTTTGGCAACAGCGTCAGTGAGCCCGGCCTGATGTCGCCGTCGCCGCCGCTCTCCGACAGCGGGCTCTCCAACACCAGCTCCGACCAGATGATGTCCCCTGACGACAACGGCGATGACGACCTCAGTGAGTGGACTGTCTGCCTGGGATGTTGGGTAACCGAAGCTGAAGGGGGATCATACGCCATGCATCGGCATTGTGGGACTGCGTATGCTAGCAAGCATCCGTAATGGTCAGCAACCTGTCATCGCCTAGGGTCGTAAAATACTGCACCCTCCGGTGGTGGCTAAGGGGTTGTTAACTTCAGAGCTGCTCGGGGCGTGCCCTCTCCGGTGGTGCGTGTCTGCAGCGCCCGTCTGCCTCCTGCCGCAGGTGGGTCGGACATGTCGGAGCCGGAGCTGGAGCCGGAGCCAGAGCTGGAGCCAGAGCTGGAGCCGGTGCCAGAGCGGCGGCAGGTGGGCCGCACCTTCAACCCGATCGACCTGATCAAGATCGAGCCTCAGTCGCCCGACTCCACCACCGAGCGGGTGGCGACCGTCTGTACAAGTAAGTCCCCACGGCCAGACAGACTGCACCGCCCACACCTAGACTCATGCCCAGCCGGCAGGAGGGAGGAGGGGGGGGGGGGGGTCACAGAAACACACCGAGACAGCTCACCGGGCTGTTGGGACATCCGATTTATGGCCGATCGTTACATATTTTGTAGAGCCGTTATGTTTTGGTGATAGAAATCAACTCTCGCTGTGATGTAAGAGTTGTTCTGAACCCTCCGGGATACATCGCTGATTTATTAAGTCTCGTCACTGACGCAATCTTGCAAAACGGCAGGTTTTGCGACCCTATTTTTCTAACATTTCCAAAAAATCGCACCAATATCAAAATATTCCGAACATAAAATCAACTCATCAAAAAGCTGTAAGATCACGATGTTGTCCGTCTCTATTTGCCCACGTGCTTGCCGCCTCGCGAAACCGAACCCTTAACTACGTATTATCGGGGTTGTTGTGCGCTGTCCGACCCCGCGGCCGGCGCTCGACCTCACCGCCTATTAACATAACCAGTCATTTTCGAACACCCGGCACGCACCGGCCGCTCGCTCGGGTCCCAGCGTGCTCCACGAATCGGAGGCGGCGCCGCTCGGGGCACCGACCGCTGCTGCAGAGGTGCATATTTCGGCCGGCCGGTCAGGCGGACGTTGCGCAAGTTGTTTGTCGCTGCACGCCCGGCCGCCGGACGAGCCGGCGCGGCGTATCTCCACCTCCAATCGCCGTGGCCTGGTCCTGAGGCGGACTCCGGCGCCGTGGCCTGCCCGGAGTCCTCATCAGCCGTCAGCCCGCGGTCAGGCCGTGGGAGCGGCGGCACGGCACGGCGGTACGTCTGTCAGTTATCGGCCGGGAGCTGCACCATATGTTCCACGGCCGGCCGACCCACGTGGTCGCAGCTCAGCCCTGCGCTGGCGGTGAAAGTCTGCGGCTCCGGCGGCCAGCCTAGCTGAGCCGCCCCCGAGGCCGGCCTCCTATCGATCCGTCTGAGGCCTCCAGCTGCGGCGGTGGTGGTGGCGGCGGCGGCGGCGTGGTTGGTCTCCACCCCCGCGGAGGTGCACCTGAGCCGCGGGCCGGCGACACTTGTCCCTGGTGTCCGACACCCGCCCCGTCACCGTCACCGCCGCCGCTGCTATTACCACAGCGATTACCGCGCCGTAATTGTCTGCCGATGATGCGGCGCATGTGCGTGCGGAAGGGCGGGGCTGCGTGGGGAGGCCGGAGGCGGCTCCCCCCTCCCGGGGAGGGCGTGACATGCTGCCGACCTCGCCCTGAGACGGGCCGTCAGTTCTGTGTCGGCGCCGCTGACGCCGCTCTGCGCCGCGCATTGCGATCTGGGTCAGCTCAGCTGCAGTGTGACGGATCATGACGGGAGTTATCAGGTCAGGCTGGCTGATCAGCCGTCAGAACACGAGCTGATGCTGATACGACGGCACGCAGTTCATTAACGAGCTACGTATCGTAACGAGGCTGGCATAACCATTAACCAGTCTAACGAGGAACAGGTTGTATCTTATCTGGGACCGGTGCCCGGAGATGATTTTCTGGTCTCGATCCGGACGGCCCTCACCTTCAGCCTGCGGGCAGATTATCTCGCGCGGCTGCTGACTGGCACGATACTCTGTGGAGTCCACCTGTCTCCGTCTTCATCAGCCCCGTTAGACGGCTTGGTTGTGCCACCGTCCGATCGTATGGTGGTGTACCGGTATTGTTCGTCCGTCTGTCGGACGCTCGGCCTGCTGCGCCATCCGTCAGCGGGCGCAGCGCTGTTCTCTGGAATGGCCGACGCGCCGCAGCCGGCAGTATATCTGGAGACGGACGCGTGAACGTCGGCTCGCCGGCTCCCAGCGTTTCGCTTGCTGACCACCAGACAGTCCGGCGGGTGGACGGTTTGGAGGTACGGCGCGTCCGCGGAATGTGTTGCACGGTCCGCCACCCTGCCGCCGGCCGCCGGGGAGACAGGATCTCCCCTCCACCTAGCCCTATCCCGAGGACGACCCGCCGTATCCTGAGGATGACACGCCGCTCCGGCCGGCTGCCGTCTGCCCGTCACGATCGTCTCCCTCCGGCGGCGGAGCGGACCGGGACGCGGTGCCGGCGACACGCAGCGTGACGCGGCCGTCACGCCGCCGTCTCTGTCTCCCTGCCGACCTGCCCCGGTTGGGCTGCCGGCCGGCGCGGCTGCGGTCCCCGGCCTGCTCGCGTGGCTCGGGGACGGTACGATTTGAACGGGCTGCCGGCCTTGGCGGCGCCGACGCCATGCGCCATTAATGGAGAGACATGGCCCAGTTTGCACGAGGAAAGTTGCAGTGTCCGTTGGCGCTGTGAAAAATGCTGATTCAAACGTCGAAAGTGAAAAGATTCATGGGATCCTGGTTGATTGGCACTTAGAGTGGCGTCTGTTTTTGTGCTCAGATCCTTTCACTACCGTGGGGATCCCCTCTCCGCCCCTCTGTAACTCCCTCTGTGACCCCAATACTCAACGAAAAACACGGCACTGGTCATTCCAGGCACCTGTTCACCTGCCAGGCGGACCCCGGCCGGCGTCACCTTGAAAGCGGTGATCCCTGCGCCCGGCGACACCTTGACCGTCCTCTGGGTTCAAAGCCGCGTCCTCCTGCATTGCAAATCCGGCGGAGACAAGCGCCATGGCCGGGGCCGGTGACCGCGTGCCGTGATGATCCGATCTCCACCGGTCGGAGTCCGGCCCGGTGCCCGTCTGCGGCACTGTGCCGCGGCCGGGGCTGGTCAGCGGACCGGTCGGACGGTGTGCTGCACCACATGCACGACTCCCCTCCACGCCCGGCCGCCGGCCAACCGGCTCTGGTCCGCTGACCCCGGCCGCAGCCGGTCTCACCGAGCCGGCCTGCAGCCCACGTGGTCTGCCGCTGCAGTCCCGTGCTCAGACCGGTGTCGGTTCGGCCCCCGGCCCCCCGTCTGGGGCTCACACGGGGCCCACACCGACGGATTAACAAATATGGCCGCCCATATCAGCGTAGAGATACTAATGAGTACCGCAAGCTCTTGGAAGCGTGTTGTGCGTAATGTAATGCAAGAAGTGCAAACATCTTGCAGATTATCTAAAAATACTTAAAACAGGAATATGACTTGGCTGACTACGCTGCACGAATTTGAAAGTAACCTTGCGTAGTAACCTTGTGCGTAATAAGCTGCTTAAAACCCTGACAGGTGGGATATGCTGGAGCTGGTATACCTGGACCAATATGCTGGAACATCCTACCGGACCGCTAACCCCGGGAACATGAGGCGTAGCTCTGGACTGGGTCCTGCCTCGCGGTATGGGCGTGGTCCCAGGTAGCAGCCGACATCTG
This sequence comes from Semibalanus cariosus, assembly GCA_030323935.1. Classification (NCBI taxonomy): domain Eukaryota; kingdom Metazoa; phylum Arthropoda; class Thecostraca; order Balanomorpha; family Balanidae; genus Semibalanus; species Semibalanus cariosus. The sequence goes on from JARFNR010379069.1 coordinate 6,160, forward strand.
AGAAGCGATGGGCGGGAGAAACTGGGGCGGCGCCTGCGACCAGTTTCTTCCGGGTGTTCCAAACAGCAGAGCAGTGAACAGCCAGTCACCTAAGGCATCACGATCGATCTGTTTCATAAACGTTTTTTGTGCGACCATCCCTTTCTCAGACTGAGCGTCTTACGATTCGACTATGCTACATCACTCGTCAGAAACGCGATTTCGCAACTCGGCTACCTTTTACTTCTACGTACGCACGATGAACTCAGCCTGTCTGTACTTTCGAGCCGCAACCGGGACGCGTTACTCACCCGCGTCCGGGCCGGCGACACTGCGTCTTCCGGCCTGCATACCTGCCGGCGTGATGACCCCAACCGGTCCTGGCCTGGCTGCGTGTTCCGGGAGGGCCCCCCGCCGCCGCCGCCGCCCGCAGCCGCCCGCAGCCGGTCGGGCTGCCGGCGGGATATTCATGGTGGCGTCGGGCGACAGGTGTGTGCGGAGTCATCGTCCTCCATCCTGCCCCGCCGGAGGCGGTGGGGCGCGCTGCCGTACCACCCGGTCCTGCCTGGTCCTGCGGCGGCCGGCCGCGGCACCTGTTGGCCGTTCGGGCTCGGCCGGGCGTCCCACCGCCGCGTCGCTGCCGCCGGCTCTGCGTCCCTCGGCGCGGCGGACTGCGGACATTCCTCCTGAGGCCAGTGCCGCCGATAATGGGCCGCCGCCGCCGCCGCTGTGTGCGCTGTTTGAATAGGGAGTGCGGCGGACGTGCGAATCATCGCAGACGCCGCTGGCGGCGACCACTGCCGGCCAGCCGTGGCCGGCGGGAGGGTGCATAGAACGCAGGCGCTGGGCGGCCGTGGCAGAGGGTCAGGCTGAGCGCGGTGTGGTGTTCTTGGGAGTCGGTGCAGTTCGATGGTCGGTGCAAAATTGTTTCAAAGAAGGAAAAAAAATGCTATCCCCATTGAGACATGCACTATGCAGTGTCTTAGCATAGTGAAATTTGGGTTGAAAACGACACCCTGTGGATACTATTTTCCCCACTCTTTTTCTCGAGTTTTTACTGTGAATTGTCCACTCCTTATTTGTAAATGTATTGTATAATTGGAATCCTGATACTGATATACATATGGATGTACTGATGGGACAGCCTGAAGAGGGAAGGACATATACCTAAGAATTGGCACAGATGATAACTAATTCTGGTATTGATTAGGTATTGATCAAGCTTAGTACATATGTTTTTGGTGGTTGAATTTTCCACTCTTTATGCGTATTTTTTAGCCAGAGTTTTCCACTCCGCACCCCAGCTTCAAAGCAATCCCAGGACCTTGGAGACATGTTACTGTTAGACGGAAAAGTGCAGGACTCGCAAAAAGACTGAACAGTTATTTTCCCAAAAATAAGGTTCGTGAAATTGGCATTTTCGTCATCCAAGAGTACGATCATTGGATTATCATGGGAGCCGGTTTATGTCCATTCCGTGTTTCCAGCTAAATCCTCTCACCACGGACAGCTTTAGAACCACTGTTGTAGAACCTCTGTGGAGCCGGGGTGCACACTGCACAGGGCCGATCGGTCTGGGCTCTATCAGTGCCCGGTGGACCCATAACTCGAGTCAGAGTGACTCTCTGACCTTGGCCACTCGACAGATGGACGGTGGAGACTGGGCAGTCGCTCCCGGCGACACGGTGTGTTTTTGCACTGTGTCTGCGTGAAGCGTAAACAAGCGCTGGCACGAGCCAGTGAAATGTCACCGGTCTGGCCTATGTCGCGACGTTTGTTTTTCTTGCACAAAAACTGGGGATAATGTCTGGTAAAGTTTTTGCGTGCATGGACTTGGTGACGTTTGCTTCTAATTTTTGGGTTGGATTGACGTAAAATGCATCTATTCTTTGAACAAATAGTGCTGTTCTTTTGCATGATGCGTGGACCTGGTCTTTCGAAGAAATTTGTAACCCTTGGTGAAGTACGGTGAGGGTAAACCCCTCGCGTGACTATCGATCTGATACCTTTGTTTCGGCCCTCGTGGCTTCCAACACTTCTAGAACGTTCTGCGAAACCGGAAGAGGCGCACCGCGAGGCATTTCTGTTTGCCCGCGTGCAACGTGTCTGCACCGGACGCTACTGCTAATCTGCACCGGCTTACCGTGTAAGCCGGCGAGTGCTCTGCTGACGTGTCGACACCATCCGCGGCGGGTACCACAGAGCCTGGTGTCGGCTCAAAACCAGGCAACGACCGGCTTTGTCTGCCCACTGCCAGGACACGGCGTCGGCTTGTTTTAGCACGGTTAAACACAGTTAAGCATCGCGTGCCAAAGGTGGCATGCAATTGTACTATAAAGGAACAGCGATACAGATATGCTCTTTTAGGACGACATTCCGCTTACTCGAGGCGTGACGAATACATAGAGAAAGCGGAGTTTGCCTGCCGGTCAGGTGCGCCATGACTGAACATGGCTGCAGTCCCGTGCCTGTGGTCGCTGTCTAGTCATCTGTTCGGCTACCTACCGTTACGGAACGCGTCATGACGCAACCGGCCGGCTTGCTGACTGCGTTCGGTCGCGGACGGCCGCTGCGTAGACGGAGCTAACTAGATAACGCCCACCCGCCGCCCGGCTTCCCGCAGTCTGTGTAGGGTTTCCTGTGGAACGGGATGGGTCGGGGAGCCTGCCCGTCTCCCCTCGTGTCTCCCTGCTCTGATGACTAGTGACGTCACACGTCCGGGGCCGGTCTCGGGACTCGTTCGAGCTGGAGCGTGACTGGCACCCGTTTCCCTTCACCACTGCCGCCGTCGCAGCGCACCCTTTCTCCGGCGGCGGCGGTGTCTGACTCCCTGACTCGGTCGGTGGGTCGGGCTCGGGTCGCTCGTTCTGGGCCGGCTCTCTCGGCCAGACGGCGACGCTCCGTGACCAGGTCGGCCCGACGCCGTCCGGAGCCTCCCTCCCTCCTCCTCCCTCTCTCCTCCTCCCTCTCTCCTCTTCCCTCTCTCCTCTTCCCTCGCCTCTGAACCGCCCCGTGGTGCCGCTCTCAGGGCGGGTCGTGCCCGAGAGCCGGCCGTAACGATGGGAGGCAGGCTTTCGCCGCCAGTCGCCGCCGCTGCTGCTGGTGCCGGCAGAGTGACGAGACGTTTGCTTTGTGATTTGGAGCGGCGGCGCTGAGATGCGGAACACGCACCAGCCCCGCGGCCCGGGCGGTGCGACGTTTAGAGATGTCCCGAATGATACGCCATTGGTGGACGGAGGCCCGCGGAGGAGAGGCCGTATTTGGCCCGCTCGCAGGCGCTGAGACCCGCTCGCAGATTTGGCCTTGAACCTCGTAATAGTTCAAGCGACACATGCGGGGCTTAGCTAAAACATGGCGGCGGATTGCTGCGAATTGAGTCGGGGAGTCGAGAGAGAATCCCGTCAGACCGGCTTGCAGCTTTTTCTCTCCTATGAACACGATGGAGAGATATTGCATGAGGCGAAAGCGTCGATGTAATCTGAGCGGAGCGAAAGTGCGCCCAATTATCGCACCGTCGTGGCTCCTGGAGCCATAGAAACTCCTGACCCTTTCCCCAGGCGGCGGCGGCAGTAATGGCGACTGGGCCGGTCGGCGGCGGTGAATTGGTTGTCTCGGCGGCGGCCCGGCGCTGGATGGCGGCGGAGGCGGCACCGTTGGACGCGCCGTCGAGCGGTGGCCGGCCATGACCGCCCGGAAGCAGCCGTCCGCACACGCAGCGGCTCCGTTCCGCTCCGCCCGGCCGTCAACCGCCGCCAGCCGGCTGATGGGAACGGAACGCAGCGTCGCGGAGACGCCGGCCACCGGTCCGTCAGTGCTGGCCTGTCGGTTGGATCGGACCGACCTGCCTCGGGGCGCCGGTAAAAGTACCACCCGCGCCCCATGGATGTCGGTCAGACACCGAAAAACCGGTCTGGCGGGTCCGGGCCCGTGTATGCCTCACGGGGGACCGTCTCGGGATGTGATGTGCCCCACTGTAGGCAGGGGCGGGGCCGGCCGGCCGACCAGCCCGGCTACCCACGAGAACAGCATTACATTACGCGGGATGACCGCCGGGGCCAGGAACATGCCCGCTGCGCCCCGCCCCTGCGCTCTGGCGACACCAGCGCCCCTAGCGGACAGGATGAGAAGCTGCCGCGCACCTGAGTCACCGCGCCCCCGCCCCCGGCTCCGGCTGGGTGTGAAGCGTGGACGGTGAACCCACATCACTTGTCACGCCGCTGGACGACACTCTGATGTTTGACAGACGGGCGGGCCGCTGTGTGGGGGATGACGCCAGCGCCCGCTTTGTACAACCGAGTGACTTTTCAGCTGTGATGACTTCAGTGGCGGCTGTCGGTCAGGTGTCACATGTGCAGAACAACTGCGCGCTTGCTGCACTAGGGGCTGGCAACACGAGGCAGCTGTTGTAGTTTTCTGGGGTGTCCAGTCCAGGTCTGCTCGCGAAGGAGGCCGGCTGTTAGTATTCACTATATGT
>JARFNR010379181.1:0-10231 GCA_030323935.1 Semibalanus cariosus
AATTACCTTGTAATAACTTCGTCGTTTTCCGTTTTGCTTAGCGCAATGATTCTCAAATAAGGGGGGGGGGGGGGGTAAGATGGGTTGTAGCGCACGCAAGCACTTACATCGAACCCAGTCACATTCACTTCTTTTTCACCCCCATTATTGTACAAAAAAAAAATCAAACTGGAATTAATGTCAAATGATGCTCAACTATGTGTTACGGCTTACGTGTTATACGAAAAAACAATGGCGCAAAATGTTATCTCCTCGGATTTAGGCCACTATATTTTACAGGGCCTCTAAATGGTCGCAAAACAACGTCGGACAGGCCCATGTTGAAGTCTCTGGCCTTCCAATGGCCCCCTCAGGCCGACTGAGGGCCTTCTGTCGGCCTTAGAGGCCCCTCAGGCTGGCTGGGGGCACCTCGGGGCCTTCAGTCAACTTCTTGAAGGGTCCCTTTTACAAACTTATGGGGGGGAAAATCATATGTTTACCCCCAAGTTCTTGAGTGGGGGGCAGCTACCCCCTGCCCCCGTCTTCCGCCGCCACTGGGGGGAGGGGTAACGAGGTCATGCTGGCTACCAAAAGGGGGGTAACCATAGCCTTGACGCTGAGACACACTGGTCTAACAGACGAAGTACAGACTAAAATCGCTTGGTTGTCAGGACTCAAGACCACGGCTAAATCAACTGTAACCCGCCGTTCAGGTCACCTGGATGATTCCCGCTCATATAGAAAGTTTCATGCTGGTAAACATTGCCTGTAATAGTTGAATAAAAGCATACGGAAATCACAAATGTATATATGTTAATGGTTTGTTGATGGTTATGTTTATGTACGTTTGTTAGGGCCTTTGATGACACTTTTATTTAATTTTGACGCGACGCACCCGTTAGACGTTTTCACACCGGAAGGTACAGGTCTAACAAATCAATGAATATGAAGGCAAGGGTCCATACCCACGGAGAACATTCGCAAGTATGAAATGTTATTTTTTGTCAAACCTCAGCTTTATCGAACAGAATATGTATCAAGCTGAGACTCTATCAACAGCTGAGGCAGAAATGGCCACCTCTCCCAGAAAACATACAGCAACAGACCCTCTTTTGCCTCGCACTTTGACGCACTATTATCCCTTCCTCCTCTCTATCAACATTCCCCACGGGAACTCGCCAACTGGGTGTCCTTAGACCATTACCAGTCGGAACAAGTGGCCATTAGGTAATGGCGCCGTCCGTGGCAGTCAGCGGCTCAGGTGCCACGCAGTGCCTGGTGGGCATCACTGGTGTCAAAGGTCAGCCCGTGCCGTCCGCGTCGTCAGGGCCAGTTCAGCCCTCCAGACACGTCGGCCGAGCGCGTAATACGGACGGCTTACGTCTAACGAGGTGGCGCCAGCGGTATGACGTGATGTTACCGTGGAGGCCGAGCTGTTACGCGGCGAGCTGCGAGCCGGTCCTTGTATTGATCGAGCTGCCAGGAGCTTACCTGATAATTAATGGACGTTTAGCACTGCACGGAATGTAAGATCCATTGTGTACAGTGCAGTCATTGGTGCTTGGTGTTGCGTCAAATTGTTTAAGATTCGCCTTTTCAGAAAAGCTATTGATGAAACGTTGAATAAGAACGTGCCGTAAACAAGGCATGTGCTGTAAAATTAGTCTGAATCCAACAATTGTTAGTGACGCGCAAGTTCATCCATTATCGGACGGAAAAAAGTTAAGTAACGCGAAACAATTCTCCGTGGTTTGGCATGCCGTCCGTATGGCTTCAGGCTGTAATAATGTCCGGTGATCTATATCACCGGCAGCAGGCTGACGAAGTCCTCAGTCGAGCTGCGTGGCCGGCTGGCGAAGCTCTCATGCGAGCTGCTGAAGCCCTCAGCAGAGCTGGCGAAGCTCTCAGCCAAGCTGCGTGGCCGGCTGGCGAAGCTCTCAGCCGAGCTGCGTGGTTGGCTGGCGAAGCCCTCAGCAAAGCTGCGTGGCTAGCTGACGAGGCCCTCAACCGAGCTGCGTGGCCGGCTGGCGAAGCTCTCAGGCGAGCTGCTGAAGCCCTCAGCAGAGCTGGCGAAGCTTTCAGCCGAGCTGCGTGATTGGCTGACGAAGCCCTTAGCCGAGCTGCATGGCTGGTTGACGAAGCTCTCAGGCGAGCTTCTGAAGCCCTCAGCAGAGCTGCTGAAGCCCTCAGCAGAGCTGCTGAAGCCCTCAGCAGAGCTGTTGAAGCCCTCAGCAGAGCTGCTGAAGCCCTCAGCAGAGCTGGCGAAGCCCTCAGCAGAGCTGACGAAGCTCTCAGCCGAGCTGCGTGGCTGGCTGGAGTCAGTAATGAAGGACGGATCAGCGGCTCGGGCGGGGCTGATTGGGGCCGCTGGTCCACGCTGGATTCGATCGCCTGCACAGGCTGACCAGCTCGATGTCAGGACAGAGTTATTAACCTCTTCCCGATATAAGGAGATGGAGACGGCAATGACCCAGCGTTGAAGTATCTTATCTGTGTGGTTAAGTGAAAAGAATGGCATCATTGATGACATCGGTGCATGGCATTGACGATTTCTTTAAATTTGATAATGCGATTATTGGGTTACATTTTATATTCACCGGGCACATTTAATTCAGCTTTAAGATGCTTTTAAAGAAACCCAATCAGCCATTCAATTTACCCGATAGATGGTAATATATAGGCAGATGAGATGTTGTTCGGTTTTGATGTTTTCCTAGAACTCACATACAAAAACAAAGAAATCTTAATTGACTCTAACCCGGTCACTTAACCATGTCATAAAGGTGCAATACCACCCCAACTCGAGCTAACAGGAGTTGCTAACACGATGATTGCGCTTGGGCTTGCTTCAGCTCCAGTTAAACAAAGCTTGACTGCAACGAATCAATTACCACCGATAATTTGGTCCTTGTGTTCTGGTCTTGAATGTGTCTGCTGCAGTGCCGCCGTGACGTCACATGTCTAATGTCTGCTGCAGTGCCGCCGCCGCCCAGTCACGTGACAGTGACGTCACATGTGAAGGTAGCGGTGGGCCGCGCCGAGCAGACGTCGGTGAGCGTTTCACTGCGGCCACCGTGTCCATTCCCCGGCGCTCACGAATACCGGCTGCAGTTGGAGCGGGTCGACTTCCTGGTCGGGTACCAGTCCACGGTCCGGGCCGCCGAGCTCAGTCCAGACGAAATCCGGCAGCTCTACTCAGGTGAGTCGGTCAGCCAGCCTCAGCCAGGGCTACATCCGGCAGCTCTGCTTAGCAGACTTGTAACGGTTCAATTTAGTTTTAGTCGACTCAAGTCTGACTCAACAGCCGAAGAACTGACTCAACTCTTGACTCAAATGCTGTTTCCAAAAAATGAATCGACACGACTCTTGACTCAAGTGCTGTTTATACAAATTGAATCGACTCAACTCTTGAATGAAGTGCTGTTTTTTAAATATGATATGAATCGACACGACTCAAAAACATATTTGAGTCGACTCAATTTGACTCATCATCACAAGTTGAATTATTAATTGATGTTGACCGGGAGTGTGTGGGGGGAGGGGGGGGGAGTCGGGTGTCAGCAGATTCGCATTTTATCTAGTGTAAACTGGTTTGCTCAGGGGCGGGAGAGACGTGGCCCCAGTGGCCCCCTTGGCCATGTCCCTGTTGTAACAGAATCAAATTTGTTTGAGTCGACTCAAGTCTGACTCACAGCCGAAGAACTGACTCGACTCTTGACTCAAGTGCTGTTTCAAACAAATTGAATCGACTCGGCTCTTGACAAAAAAAACGTTTTTTTGTTTAATTGAATCGACTCGACTCATGACTCATACACAAATGGCCGACTCATGAGTCGATTCATGACTCAACTCTGAGTCGGTTACAAGTCGGCTGCTTAGGTGAGTCAGCAGGAAGGAGCTCAGCCGGACTCAGTCTCAAGGACATCCCGCAGCTCTAGTCAGGTGAGTCGTCAAGGGAAGGAGCTCAGCCGGACTCAGTCTCAAAGACATCCCGCAGCTCTAGTCAGATGAGTCGTCAGGGGAAGGAGCTCGGCTGTGCTCAGTCTCAGATATATCAGGCAGTGCAGATGGTCGGCACCGCTGGACAAGAAGCATCCGCTGCAGAGCAAGAAACCAGGCGAGGGAAAACTCGGTACAGTCGCCGCTCCCCAGGGACGGCGTGTGTCGCCCGCGTCTCCAAATTACCGACGAGATCGACGCTCCAAAGATCGATGGATCCGGTATCCAGCCCGCTCCAGAGATCGATGGATACGGTATCCGGCCCGCTGCTGGCCGCGTGCGTGGTGCGGTGTGGTGTGCCGTGTGGTGTGCGGGGTGTGGCTCCTCCCCCAGCTGACTGCAAGTCGTAGTGTGACACTCACTGTGAGTTCTCCCAGTGACTGGGAGAACAATACACAGAAGATCGACTGAGGCAATAAGTCGGAGCAATGTAGCCAAGTTGTAGTACATGATCGACATTGGTGTGCATTATTAAAAAAACAGCACACGGGCACCGATGTATGTACATTACCACAATGTCAGTAATATTGAAAAATGTTTGCAAAAGAGGCGTAAGTAAAACTGCAACCAGTCCACAATTTTGTTAGCAAATAGGCTCTGCACATTTCCATAAACGTCATTCCTCTAGAACTAGCTACCGGGTTATTTTTCACTGCTTTTAAAAATGCTACACTTTCGCTTTCTTTAATATTTCTGTTTTCAAGACGTGACGATACAGTCGGGCAAAGAGCTTAAGAGCTTTAGCTATAGTTTAATCGGAGATCAAACTTGGGTAGAAGTGAGCACCACTTGTTGTTGGTGGACGCAATCCTGGGCTCACTGCAGCTTATTATAACTGAGACTGTAAATCCCCAGTGATGGCCACAGTTGGGCCGGCATATGTTTTGTTGACAGACTTCGTGTTCGCAGAAACAACGGCAGTGACGGCAGTTTCTATCGGATTACAAAATCCCACAGTGGTTGTCATTTCTCAAAATGCATGGGAACAAATCTGGCGGTGGTTTGTTTTGTTCAAAACATGACATGATCCATTTGTTTCTGGAAATGTAATTTTACTGTGGAAAATGATATCTGTAGGATTATGTTTAATGCCGGTAGTAATGAGTACGTGACTACTGACTACCGTCCGAATTCCCAGCTCAAGCAAGACATGATGGGATGATCCTACACATTGTTTGTCGTCCGTGGTATTAACTAATTTAAAGATGATTTTCACCATGAGCTATAAAAAGAGCATTTTCCCGGAATTTGCTTTCGCAAATGTTTACGTCTGAATCAAGGAGCGTGAGACTGCTTCTCTCGGAATAAGTGCTTTTCTCAGAAGCTCCATGTCAGCCAACTAAAAGCTGACGGTTTGTGCTTTGGTCAGAGTACCCATTTTAACTTATCTCTATACCATTGCAGGACAGCACAACATCACGTTATCCGTGTTTGACGGCAAGTGGACCCCCGGGTTCAACTACGTGGTGCGCATCGTGGCTCACACAGATAACCGCGACCTGGGGAAGCGAGCAAACGCACCCAGCGCCCCCGTCAGCTTCACCATGGCCGTCCCACGTGAGTTAACTAAGCTGCTGCCAACTTCAATACAATCGCGCCACGTGCATAAGTTGATTGCAAGGCGTTCCTTTCATATGTAGACCTCATTTAAATTAAGGCATTCAACGAAAGTTTGTTTTTGACTGGGGAGTTCCGTGGACGGCTTGATTGCATAGTGCATACCATTACTGTGTCGAACATCACCCAACGGTGATTAGGGGTTGCCTTCAATCAGTTTACAAGCTTTCAGACCAACTATGCCGGTAGCATAACTGACACTATGAGAACCAATGTCAGAACTACACCAAGTCACGTACGATTGGCGATCTGAGGCGCTCGGCTCCAGGGGCCCCGCCACGGGGGACGTCCCCTATTCTTGAGCCAGGGGGGATTATCCCGCAATTTTCCCTGACAAACAACTAGAAATCAGTGTTCAGTTGTACTAATAATTTGTTACCTTGCCTCTCTCCCCTGTTGAACAAGCTTTCGGTGACGCTCCCCCACCCACACACCTGCTCAACAACTTTTCGGTTTCGATCGCGCTCCCCCCCCCCCATCCCCGGCCCACCGCTAATTGACTTTTCGCTGACGCTCCCCCCCCCCCGGTTAATATCATTTCGCTGACGGCGACCACTCGGCTTCCCTCGATCCCGTCCCGTCCCGTCCCCCAATTTCAAAGGCGTAGCGGAGCCCCTGCTCGGCTCACGTCAGTCGACTTCAGTCGGTGCTGTGTGGTCCATTTGGTCCAGCTGAACACTGCTGAGCTATGCTAGCTGAGCTGGTTCAGTCGATGACCTCAGCCCGGGCGGCAGCTGCTGCAGCCGGCAGCGTGGCGCGACTGCGGTTGATTAGAGCGCTGCAGAGCGGTTGGCGAGGGCCAGGTAACGAGGTGTTGAGGAGAAGGACGTGCTCGGGTCCCGCACTCGCGGGGAGCCGTCGAGTGGCCAGCCCCCGTTGACAGCGCACAGCTCAACTTGGCTGGAGCCAACTCACTGCAGTTGTAACGAGATGCCAAACCTGTCACGACAGCGGCCCGTATTGGTGTGCTGAAGCATTGTAGAAAGCGCTGAAAATAACTCGTACTGGCTGACTTGGCTGTCGTCGTGGGGTTGAGCAGGTAAAAGACAGTATTATATCAAGTCGGGTACGTCTTTTACATTTCGCACTTGGAAACGTGAATGTAACAATCGTTAAGACACATCTGTGAATATTTGTGTGGGGTAAGTTTAATGCTGTTTTGATAAAAATGCACTAAATGTGTACTAACAGTAATAATCGATAGTATTATATTTTTCGAAGTTTCAAGAGTATACAAGATGTAAAAACAAATATTTCAGCGCTCATCGTGGCGCCTTCCTCAGTGAGTGAGCGGTGCACTTGCACCACTCACTCACTGAGGAAAGCGCTACGATGAGCGCTGAAATATTGGTTTTTACATCTTATATACTCTTGAAACTTCGAAAAATATTAAACTAACTTATAAACCTGAGTAAAAATAACAAAAAAGTATGACCTTAAAGTCTTACTTAAGTAATAATCTTGTGCAGAAGAATAATGGCATGTCGGCAATATTGCACTTCATTCACCTTTATCAACTCATTGGAAATGTACAATATATTGTCAATAAAATTATTTACTTATGACGTAAAAGGCCCGCAGCAGTACGGCGCTGGAAAAACTCCCTCCTATTGAAATTCGTATTCAATATATTCAAGCTCCCACCAAAGCCTCGTTGGGCCTGACGCATACTGCGCCGTCAAACATCCGCCTGATACATGCTGTGCCGCAAGACTTTCGTGCGAAGCGGAACATGCCACTTCGCCGCTCCGTCACGCTTGCTGCGGAGTGCTAGTGTTAAAGGGAAATAATGACCTTTTGATTTTTTAGCAACAATTTCTTAGGCTACCGTTATGGTATAAAAATGATGTGATCTAAATTTAAGAATGAAATAAAATAATTCCCTAATTCAAAGTTGGAAGTTTTGACAACTTAAAAAACAAGTACCTACATATACTTCCTTCGGAGTTCATGATTGGTGTTTTCCCTTCACTATTGGAAGCGCGACATATCTGGAGTTTTTCTTTCAAATATGTTCAACGTTGGACAATGTCCCTGAAACAAATCGCCGACGCTAAAAAGGTCACCGTTGCGTGCCCACATTGAACGTCCGATTTAATTGCCAGTTTTTTCATTGTTTGTTGATTTTTTGTTGAAAAATGATTATTTTTCATGATAAGTTAAAGCATGGTGTTGTATACAGCTAGAGACAAAACTATACGAAACGCCTAATGTTAAAACAAATGAACTAATTTTCACAAATTGAGGGTCGCAACCACTAACTAGGCCGTCGTAGCCGTGCCCAAGTAAACTGCTAATTTGGTTACCTTATTATTCAATGTTTGTTGATTGTTGAGGATATTAGGGCATATAATCACAATAAACAGAGCGTGAGACATATTTTCAATACAATTTTGTTAAATAATAATACGAGACAAGCCCGGAATTCGAAATTCGTTACCAAGTACTTGCAAGTACCGGTCGTTAAAAGAGTGGAACGCTTATCAACTTTAGCTTGAAATATCCTTCGGTAGGAATGTTTTTATGCAAAATGCGATTAATTTACAATCTATTTTGGTCTCGTCTGTCGATTTCAAGTAATTACTCCATTTTTGTGAGATAAGGTCATTATTTCCCTTTCAGTGTCGGAATTTTTCGACAGACCGATTGACTACAGATCGGATGCATCACACGTACAACCGAGTTTTTAAAAATGCACCAGAATCATCAACTGACTGGATAGGAAACACTGCCTAGTGGGTGCAAGCTTCAGAAGATTATAAATATTAAGCCAACATTGGAGACCAAATATGCTGGCGCCCAGCGAGGCAAAATAGTATCCTTTAGCATGCAATTCTCATCGCATACCCACCCTAAAGAATTGACCACCGCATCGCGTCATGCTCCTGCCGTTCTTGTTGTACACGACACTCTACACGGCATACGACGCGATACGACAGAAACTGGCCAGTGACGCTCGTCTCCGTCTGTTTCAGCTCCGGGCAAGGTGCGTCGTCTGACGGCAGACTGCTCTCAGCCGCTGCGTCTGTCACTCCGCTGGGCGAACCCGACCGAGCACGCCTTCGGCATCGTCAGCTACCGGAGCCGGTACTGGTGCCACCACGCTGCCACCGGCAGAGACTTGGCCAGCGTGAGCTGGCACAGCTGCAGCCACAGGCAGTGTCCGTGCGTTTCCTCACAGTGGCTGACCAACCAGTGCAGTGCCTGCGAGCGCGTCTGCAACTTCCCCATCAAGCGATTCAACTTCATGGGCGAGCGGACGTACTATTTCAACTGCACGTGCGAGCGGCGCGTGGCTGATGTGTTGGTGCTGCCCGGGAGTGAGTGCCTGGTGGCGGTACAGGCGGAATCGCGGTATTTCCATCATCGGGGAGCGTTGACCTTGGCCTCGTGTAACACACCGGAGCACACCCCGCGGGTGACCGATCTCAGGGTCAGGTGTGACCAGCAGCGGCTCGCCGCCTCCTGGGCCGTCCCAAGACCGCTGGAGGTCCCCACCAAGGCGTACCATGTGAATATCATACGGAGTGGCAGCGCCAGTGGTCAGCAGGAGACCTTCGTCGCAGAAACCCTGGGAGGAAGGTATGTATGACCCGCACCCTCCCTCTGCCAATGTCATCAGACCTATGGTTGTCCTCGTAACTTCGTTGGCATTGCGTATGTTGCTTGCAAATCAGCATAATTTCCAGATCAAAGTCCTTGACACTGTAGAGATGAGAGCTCAGCGAGCATATACCCGTATTCAGCTGTTCGCATAATAACTGAATACATATGAGTCCTGTTATCTAACATGCCCTATCACTAAATTAAACTGACAAGGCATCGTCCACCTAAAAAACACTCATATGTTACATATCTGACCCGAACTAACGCAACCTTATTGCCGACATGAAACGAAATACCCCAAAATAGCGTTGCCAGATAAGCGCAGTGACGGGGTGCGCTGCGTGTTGCCAGCCAGTGTGAGAGATCTGAGTGTCGAGCCGTCTGGTCTGGCCTGGATGGCGACGTCACCTACATAGTGCAGGTGGCCGCCGAGTCAATCTACTCCTCGCCGCCTGTGGGACCTACCGACGAGGTCTCGTGTCTCTCCCCAGCCCGAGGTGTGTGTGTCTTCCCCGTCTTCCCTTGTCTTCCCTGTGTGTTTTCCACAGTCATGAGAGCTGCATACCCTCACAGATGCCTGGCGACCGTCGGTTGCGAGGCGAGGATGTGTTAAGTGGTGTCATTTCGTGGAAGCACGCCCGTGGCTGCCAGTGGACCGTTTGTCTTGCAGTAGCTCATTTAACCGTCCGTTTGATGCATGCCTTTCCATGAACAAACGCCATTCCCTAGAGAGACCGTATTCCGTTGATTGGAAGCGGGACAATTAACGTGGAGGTGTGATGAATGGCATTAAGCTCACCGATGACTCTTTCGGGAAGCTAGATTAAACGGACAATGGGACTCGTTAATTTTGTAGCGTGTCCTTAGATGCCTCGCTCTGTCATGTAATCTTCATTTTAAGGTACGTATAATTACGTTAAATATAATGTTTTTTCACATAACATAAAACATTATTACTGATGCAAAAAGGCAAACGGGCTGTAGCCATTTAGCAATTTGTTTAATGTTAAAGCAAATGATTCCCATAGAC